>JALLPH010000702.1:0-26428 GCA_036939855.1 Cyclotella choctawhatcheeana
TTTACTCAAAAGAAAGAACGGCATCTTCATTCTCCATACCCACGAGCTTGAAGCAGCCAAATTCAGACGATAACTGCCACCCTTGAAACTCAAAATTGCGAAGGTATCAATAGTTTGACAGCTTTCTCAGAAGATGCTTTTCTTATTGGAATATCATTCGATGATTCTAATACCGGATTAGTTTATTTTGTGGAAAAGGATACCGACTGGATTACAGATACCACTCAATGGACAGTAATTCAAGTTTCAGGAGGAAGTTATTTTGGTTATCTATTATATCTCTCCCTGATAGAGGACAGTCAGTATATATTTTTGAGTACGAGAGTGGTGTGTGGAAACATGGAATCAAAAATTCTCAGACACAAATCCAGTAGACCCAAATTCAAGCTATGGTGTTACAGGTGTGTCCATTTCAGAGTCTGTCGCAGTTGCAGGCTATGGTCCCTTACTAACGCATACTCTTAAAGGTTACATGAAAATTTCAATTCATTTACTAGAAAGAAAGAACGGCATCTTCTTTCTCCATGCCTACATACTAAGGCATACTCTTACAGGTTACATGAAAGCTTCAATTCATTTACTCAAAAGAAAGAACAGCATCTTCCTTCTCCATACCCATGAGCTTGAAGCAGAGTATACCGGTCGACTGCCATTATATGAGAGATAACATGAGTGCATATGACAAGGTTAGTTATTCCGTGTTATCAACTTATCTACCATGGCATCCACAAACCGGGCGAGTTCAACATCATCTAGTGAGAGAGACAAAGTTTACCCCTCCCCACAGGGGAGATGTACTTCTTGAGCCATTTAAGTAGTGGGGGGGGGGGGTTCACTCTAGGTTCTATTGAGTTCCAGATATCTAATAATATTATGGTCACAGATCACAACTTGCGAAAGAATCGTGCGAGCCCTTTTTCATTTAAAAGTTTACTGGGTAGTTTCAAAATCTATTGGGTAAAACAAGATTTCTGATAGGTGTGGCAAAAAATGACTACTTCTTGCCTACTTCTTGCCCTCTTCTGCTCCCCTTGTGATAGCTAGTTAAGTTCAATTTAGCAGGCTAATTGGGGCAAAGCTGTTGCTTTATACTAGTGTCATTTGTGGGCAGGGTTTCGTTCCTTTGTACTAAAAAGTAATTCGTTTCTCCAACCACTCTTTTCTGGTTAGGAGGTAGGCCAACAAACTCACCAAGCTACAAGACACACAAAATCAAATCTACCCGCACAAGTTAATCACCATATTGAAACTATCAAATCAAACACCCTTTTGATACAATGCCTCTCTCATCCCGTACCAGCTACATGGCCTATCGTTCAGCAACTGTGCTCTTCTTCGTTGGCATCCTCGTGCTCATGATGGCAGCAACTGTAAGCATGAACTGTCCCATTTGTCGGGCCGATGTCCACCTCGAATCTTACTATGAACCGTTTTGACACCTCGCTCATTTCAATATCGTTATTCCTCTACCATATACGATGCCCATCGCTTCGTTTCTAGGTCTGGCCATCATCCTCTCCCGACGCAAAAGAGAGAAGTGCAGCAAAACCAAAAAGGACTGCCACCGTCGACCATGTCTTCCATGAGCGATCCCTCGCCGCGTCCACTGCGGCTGTTGTAAACGAGCACACCGGAGCCGAAGCCATCCCCGCCAACGCCTACGTCAACGCCGTTTCATCTTCATTGCTACTGGCCGATAGTACTGCCGAAGACGAAGACTCCTCCCAAGTTAATCAAGACGTAATCAAGCCTGCTGTAAGTCTGAACTGTCCCATTTGTCAGAACAAGTCGCCTCGAATCTTACTTAATATCTGATTGCCGCCTAATGAACCGTTTTGGAACCTCGCTCATTTGAATCATTATTCCTCTCCATGCCCATCGCTTCGTTTCTATGTAGGTCTGGCCTTCATCCTCTCTCGACGGAAATGGCGGAGAAACAACCGCCATCATCGACGGCGGTTTATTCAACAACAATCACAATGGGCGAGCCATCGCCTCGTGGGCTACCCCTTTCGTAAACGAACACACCGAACCCATCGCCGCCAACGAGAACGTCAGCGCCGTTTCATCTTCATTGCTACTCGCCGTTACGAAAGATGCTGACTCCCCCCAAGATAATCAAGACGTAATCGAGCCTGCCGCCGCGAAGACCATTTCTTTCGATGAAGACATTGATACTCCCCCCAAGGACGAATCAAATTCCGACTCGGCTGATCCCCCCTCTGCCGTAATGCAGTACATCGTCAAATCCGAAGATCGTCAACACGACGCCGATTCGTTTGCCGTCCCTCAAGAGAAGATCGTGCAAGCAAATGATGCTCCATCGTCGATGCCGAAGAAATTGTTGAATCGCCTCGAGGGATTCTTTACTCGTACACCTTCCGAGTTCGCCCTCCCCTCCGATTCTTTGTTATACAAGAGCGACGAGGGATACGAGGCAGCATCTTCCTTTGACTCTGAAGATGGCGTGGCGGTTGACGGCTCCGGCTCCCCCTCGTCGGAATACTATTATTCTGCCGACATGAATGACGATGCTGCTCAAGACAACGTCAACTCCGCTATCAAGCCTGACTCGAAGAAATGGCCTGAGGAAGACGCCGTCGGTGTTATTAACCGTGTCATTGGCTTCGTTACTAAAGGATCGCGAGCCATTGTTTCGTCTTCTGCCGAAGTGTCCCCCTCCACCAAGTCTCTTCGCACAAATCAAGTTGAACAAGCGTTGTCAATTATTGAGTCAACTACAGCAGATGAATCTGTTTCGTCCTTCGTTCTAAATGATGAACACTTGGACTCGACGGAGGCTTCGAAATCGGATCCATCCAAATTCATCATTGACAACAACAACGATGCTGAGAATAGTTCATCTGTCCGGTCCCTACGAGATCGTTTCATGAGATTCTTTACGAAATTTGCCACTTTCTCTGCCCGATCCTCGTCATCTTACAAGCAGAACAAAGACGATGAAGTCTTGAACGTAGAGTATTACGACCCCTTGTCTAGTAATGACCTTGATATGTTCTCGTCTGAAAATTTTCATGTGATCACCAAGACATCTGCCCCCAAGAATCATGAAAAAAGCGTAATCCCTTCCAATTCTTTGGATAAGTTAGCCTCGGGTATCAAATTATACACTGCCAAAGAGGGGAAGAGTAAACAAATTGAAATGATCCGAGAAGGGTCTGGCCTTCACAGTGTTTATCCACTAAGTAAATCTGATCGTTTCAGTGCCAAGGCAGTTGATTCAAGCCTACCATCAGCAGAGTCCTTTTTGAATCATGGTCATCACTCAAGAATGCTATCACTCTCCACTCCATATGAATTGACCCCTTCTGATCTAAGTGAAAATGAACGTTTTGGTACTGAAGCTAATGTGATGGCTATGTCTGATAATGTTCTTGTGGTTGGTTCACCTAATAATGATGAAGCAGATACTGACGCCGGAGCTGTATATATATTCAGGAAGAATTCTGTTGGTCTGTGGGAATTTGAGGAGAAACTATTAGGTGCCCACAGTGCGAACAAATTAGGAGCGCGTGTATCACTGTCTCCTTCGGGGAACACTGTCTTTGTTTCATCTACATCTTCCACATGTCCCCCCAATATACAAACTCATACTCATATTTTCATAAAGAATGGTGATAATTGGGAAGAGGATGATACCTTAGTACATCCAGGATCAGAAAGCTGTGATTATACAAATGCCATGCAGGCTTTTTCAGATGATGCCTTGCTTATTGGACAAGTAGCTGCCAATTCGAATAACGGAGCAGTTTATTTCGTAGAAAAAGATGCTACTTCAGGCAACTGGATTACAGATACCACTCAATGGACGGCGGTTCAAAATCCAGGTGTAAGTGCTTTTGGTTGGTACATTTCTGTCTCTGGAAATACGGCCATCATAGCAGGTGAAAGATATAAGCTTTTTATTTTCGAGTATGAAAATACTGCAAATGGTCCTGCTTGGGTTGAAAAATTCTCATATTTCGATTCATACGCAGCTACCGGGGGGCACGATGGAATATTGGGTTATGTTACTGAAGCAAAGACTTCAGGGTCTGTGGCAGCTGTGAAATGGTATTTGTATGCTTCTGGAAGACAACCCCAAACATGGATAAAGGTTTTTGAGAAGGACTCAGGAGGTGTTTGGAGCTATACCAATCAGCAGCTTCAACCTTCTGATGGGGGCAGCAATTATTATGGTGGTTTGGCAATGTCAGAAGGTTTTATCATCATTGGGTGTCGATATCATGACACCCCGGCACTTGATTCTGGCGCTGTCTACGTGTTTGAAAAAATTGGAAATGGTTGGACTCAAATAGAGAAAGTTACAACCCCAACAGCTCTAACTCCAGCAAATGCAGAATTTGGCTCGAATATGGCCATGTCAGGCAATACGGCTGCAGTTAGTGCCAGTGATGGGTCGGACTTATACAAGGGGGCGCTGTTTATCTATCAACTTGAAAGTACTGCACCTTCGTCAAAACCTAGCTTGAGTTTGACACCTTCATTTAATCCAAGTTCCATCCCATCTATCATGCCTAGTAGCATTCCAAGCTCAAGCATGATACCCAGCAGCATGCCATCATTAAAGCCAAGTGGCAATCCATCTGACACACCTAGTAGTATACCTAGCATTCAACCGTCCCAGATTCCCTCATCTAAGCCCTCATTGGAGCCATCAACTCAGCCAAGTTCCATGCCTTCGTCTCAGCCAAGCTTGCGGGTGAGTGTCGTTTAATTTCATAATGCTGTCCAATACTCTATTGAACTAAGAAAATGACCACATCTACATTATATATTTACAGCCATCTTCAATGCCTTCCGAAAGCCCGTCGTCTATGCCGAGTTCTGAGGTGAGTCTTCCTTTTATGATTTCATTTTATTTGTATCGGAATATCTGCTTAAATTTCATGTGAATGATTTGTTTATTTCAGCCAAGTGCTGCGCCCTCGTGCACTCCCTCTCAATCACCAACACCTCAACCCTCCATCAATTTGTTTTATCCCGATTGGTCATCCGGGTCATTCAATCAAGGATGTGTCAATGACGGCAAGCAAGAGGCATATATGGATGCCGATGTATCTACTTACATGTTCTCCACTCTTGATGCTTGCTGTGCGTATTGGTACCTTTGTTATGCCGCCTTTTCCAATGATATGGCCTCACAATTTCATTCTACACAACTATCTTAGGTACTGCTTATTTTGCTTGGAATTATGATGCATGTATGGGAGATCTCGAAAATACATGTGCTCGGGGTAAGTAACCGTTATTCGCTATTCTCATTTGCTTTTTGCTATCATTGTGACAATGCTGTTCTCACTTTAGTTGCCGTTCACAGCTTTGTGGTATCCAGATTGGGAAGGGACGAATACTGGATGCAAGCGTGATGGGAATGAGCCCACGTACATGACCCAAAATGCCTTGTGAGTTGCCTTTTGAGTACTTCCTCGGAGATTTTCAATTAAATATCTTTATTGAGTATTCCTCATGTAACAACTCTTATTAGTATTTACTTGTACAGCACTAAACGTGAATGTTGCAACGAGCACTACTCTTGGAACTTAGAATGCATGGATGGAAGTGTAGGTAGCACTGGAAGGAAGTATTACCCTGATTGGACGGGTGACAATATCTGCAAGAACGACGGAGAGGGCCCTACTTACATGACTCTCAACCCCACCATGTGGCTGCATGACAGCCTTTCTGAATGCTGTAAGTTTTGTGCGATTGGTAATCAATGTCTTTGATTTCTAATTGTTTCAGGAACTCAAGTACGTCTCCACATATTATTTCTGAACAGGTGCTGAACATTACAAATGGAAAATGGAGGAGTGTATGGGCTTAGAGGAGGTTGACGGCACGGGTCTATATTACCCTGATTGGACTGGCGATAACGAAGCCTGTCTCAATGACCGCAATGAGCCGCAGTACATGGTCCAAAACCCATCTACTTGGATGTTTAGTACTCTTCTTGAATGCTGTGAGAGGTATTATTCTTACAATCTGGCAACATGCACTGGAGCATCTGCCTCAACTGGAACCACAAAGTTTTGGATAGATTGGTCCAACAAAAAGTGTGTGCAAGATTGTGTGGGACCATCTCCCTGTGGAGGCCTCGCCGAAAGCTGGCATACCAAGTATGATACCAAGGATGAATGCTGCGACGAAAACATGAATTACGATAAGAGGGAATGTATTAATGCGGATTAATTACTGAAAATACCTCGAATACCAAGGCCGTTGAAGTGGAATGTGTACAGAAGATGGGTTGTGATGGTGTTTATTGTCCTCTGTTTGAGGTAGATAAAATTAAAATGTGTAAATGTAAATCCATATCATGTAAACGCAGTGAGCAGCTATCAATCCGTCATTTGACTCTCTCTGTATCTACGAGTTTTTTGGGCACACTCAAGCTCATTCAGAATCTCTTCAGTGTCTCGAGGTTAGCAAACATAGCCACGGAATAAATCCCAATGTTATAAGAATATAAGGAATGAACTCTGTAATATATCGTTGTATGAGTTTATTGTAGTACTTTTGGAGTCATAATTCATAATTGTTAAGCCACCGCAACACGCTACATTTAACTTTCAACATCTACAATATTACCTGCTAACTCTGGATCCTTTCATATTCCACAAATTGGCTAGTACTGGTTCATTCTTCCTAGTTTTCAACAATACATTCCGAATAACTTTCAATCCTTCTTACCAACTATTGATTAATTACAGAATTACAGAATCGCGAATCACTATTTACCATCTTACAATAAACACATAGTCTTACAGGCTACAGGAAAGGTTCTCAATTCATTTACTCAAAAGAAAGAACGGCATCTTCATTCTCCATACCCACGAGCTTGAAGCAAAGCATACCGGTCGACTGCCGTTCGGCTCGAGTGATCGAGCCTTGTCCACTGTAATTGGTGCTGTAACTATCGAAGACACCACGATTCGAACTGTTAAGACTTCCACGAGTGAACAGACAGCGGCATATACGATCATCACAGCCCAAGTCGAATCCCTCCAGAGAGTGAGCTAGGTCATCATCAACGTCATTCACGCAAGCTTCCGAGCATTGAGTTGACGTGTCGACGTTGTTGAATTGACCGTACTCATACGGGGTTCCATTAATATCAGTGCATATGGCATTATCCCCTCCCTCCTGGTGGAACCTAAATCTTTCGCCATTACGAACTGGACGAGGACGATCATCTGGTACGCACACAGTTGGGTCGATGGAACACTCTCCGTTAAAGTCGATGTTTTCACCAACGGATTCCGCCTCACATGCATTACCGTACGTCCAGCCGTCACAGCCACATACCGGTGAGTAGTTGTACGTGCACATCTTTGGCATGTCGGTGCACCTTCCAGTTCCGCTTCCGCCGCAAGTTCCCGTTGACTTCTTGCAAAATTCATCCGATCTGCAGTCTGCAGTTGCTATCGCTTGTGCATTGAAGATCGCGGTTGCGCATGATCCGTAGGACATGATGCTTACACTGGCGGCGGATGCTTCACATTCGTTATCATAGGTTTCGCCTTGCGATAATGAAAACGAATGATTACATGAGTGCATATACGACAAAGTATATTGCAGGTTAGTTATTTCAAGTTATTGACGTACCATCGCATCCACAAACCGGGTCCATAATTTTAGTACAAACCACCGGAGGCACGACGCAATTACCCGGAATGCTAGCAGACTTGAGACGACAATCACCAGGTGCGGCTTGGCAGAATTTGTCGCGTCCGCACATTGTGTCGTTGAGGTAGTCACACGATTTGCCCTGGAGGAAGGAGGCATTTGCCCCGCTGAGGTTGTTGAGCACTAGGTATAGTGAGGACGTAGTGAAGAGTTGGATGAGCTTCATTTTGTGTATTCGTTAGTTTGGATTCGACAGAGAGAGAGTTGATTGTGGCTCTTGGTTTTCGATTTTATGAATGAATCGTTTTGGCGTTCGAGATAATGAATTCGGCCTTCATCGTGCCGCTGCACCAACACTAACGACATAATGAATTCCCTTGATGACATAAAGTTAACGACACAATGAACTCCCTCCCTAATGACATAAAGCATAATATTCGGCCTCTCTTCCGCATTTCCAGCATCTTCAATTGAATGACACTAAGAGTATCGGTTTTAATGGCTGTGTATTAGAATACAGTTTTACCAAAAAGAAGCGGATGCTCTTTGTGTCGTTGAATTGTGAAGATGGCGACGTGACTTGTGACTTGGACGTGACTTTCACTTGTGTGATTTGTGTGATGCGAAAGACGAAGGCCGAAGAATCAGGAAGAATCAACAAACTTCCGCCCGCCTTCCGCTTCGCGCGCACTTCGCACACAACAATATAATAAAGCCTGCTTCCACGTGGAGGATGAGTTCCCGCCAACTCTCTCTCTGGCGACCTCCCCTTCCTCGCACATCAATCATCAACCATGTCGACGACGACAACAGCATCCTCATCATCCTGCGCCTCCCCCTCCTGCACCAAATCAATCTCCAAACGACTCGCCTGTCCCAAATGCATCCAACTGGGCCTGCCGCCCGTGTACTACTGCTCCCAAGAATGCTTTAAGGAGAATTACGCGCAGCACAAGCAGATCCATGTTTTGGCCAAGCAGATGGGGGCGGTTACTAGGTGCGTGAGTTATATTTTAGGTTTGTTTGTTTTGTTTGCTTAGTTTGCTTGAAGAGATTTAGATGAATGAGATGAACGCTGGTGCACGCTTGTCGTTGCGATTGTCATCACTTGATTTCTAAAACTTATGCGTTACATTTTAAAGCAATTCCCCATCCAACGACGGCCTAACCTGTCCCATCGACGCCCCCCTCTCCACCAAACTATCCCTCCCCGCATGGGCCACCTCCTACAACTTCACGGGAACACTCCGTCCCGCCCTCCTCTCGCCCAAACGACCCATAACCAATCCCAAGGTCCTCAAACCCGACTACGCCATCCACTTCTCGGGCATTAGCGAAAGCGAACAGAAAGATCGCAACACCAACAACACCATTCGCGTGTACGGCATCGACGAATTGGAAGGAGAATGTAATTTACGCCACGCATGTCAAATGGGCCGCGAGGTCCTCGACGAAGGTTCCAAGGCGTTAAAAGTGGGCGTGACCACCGACGAAATCGATCGCGTGGTACACGAGGCATGTATGGAACGAGATTGCTATCCCTCCCCGTTGAATTATTACAATTTCCCCAAGAGCGTTTGTACCTCGGTCAACGAGGTGATTTGTCACGGTATACCCGATTATAGGGAGGTGCAAGATGGGGATATTGTGAATTTGGATGTCACCACTTATTCCGCCGGGGGGTATCACGGTGATTTGAATGAAACGTTTTGCGTTGGTAACGTCGATGAAGACGGGCGGAAGGTTGTCGAGACGGCGTTTCATTGTTTGAGTGCGGCATTGGCAATGGTGAAACCTGGCACGTTGTATCGTGACTTGGGAACGACAATACACAAGGTTGCGGCGGAGAACAAGTGTTCGGTGGTTCGAACGTACTGCGGTCACGGCATTGGCAGTTTATTCCACACGGCGCCCAATGTACCGCATTATCACAAGAATAAGGCCAAGGGCGTCATGAGGGAGGGACACGTCTTTACCGTAGAACCAATGATTAATTTGGGTTCGTATCAGGATACCACCTGGGATGATAATTGGACGGCGGTGACGGCCGATGGGAAGAGGAGTGCACAGTTTGAACATACCGTGTTAGTGACCAAGGATGGATGCGAGATATTAACGGCTAGACAGAACGAACCGGTTATGAAGTGGGATCCTGATTTAGTTCAGAGGTGAAGGAATCTTGGATTATAATGGTTGTGAAATGATGATCAAATACAACAATGACTTGAGCAGAACTTTATTACATGTATTCACCGCAGTTAAATATTATCTTACAGCAAATTGGAATGATATTGCACTTTCTTACATATATCCCAATGACGCGCCTTCATCTCACCCAGTTTGTTGATTGGCATGTTTTGAGATAACTCTTGGAGGCATTGGATTATGGACACATTTCCTTCCTTTGCAATCCCCATCATGTACGGCGCCATGAAAAACCAAGGATTTCCATCATGATCCTCGTTGGGTTTGACCAATGTACACAACCCATGATTCTCTGTACACACCTTCCAAAACCAAGTTTGTTCAACGCCAATGAATTCATTCTTATTATCATCAAGAATGTTGTAAAATAAGTCATGAAATCGTAATAGCCCAGCCTTGTATCCTCCCACGAACCCCCCTCCAAATGTCGCACCATTTGAGATGCCACTGATATCAAGCGCCAAAATTTGGTCATCTTTTAAAGTCGTTGGAATCTTTTGGAGCATAGTCCTATTGTTATAATTTGCATTTCGGAAATACCCCATGTCCACCCATGCAAAAAATTCTGATTGAAATGGATTCTCGACGGTTGCCTTGCGTAGAAATTCCAGCTTCTCATTCCATATCCAGTACAGGTAATAGCTCTTATGCAATCTCTTACTTGTTGGGTCTTTGGCATATTGTTCTTCCCAAAAAGTGCTTCCGTACCGGATATGCATTTGCATATCCGTCAGCTCCATTGAGATGATCTTGGTACGTTCGGCGGCATGACTTCGGAGTTGTTGGAAAGTTGACACCATATCTTCGGAGGTATATATTATCATGGGATCAAGCATTGACATCAGATTCTTCATCCATCGCGTATATTTTTCATGGGAATGCTTTGACTCGATTTCATAGTAAGCAGTGACATGGTTGCCCGTGATCGTGGATATTCATTTGTGGCAGAATTTTTCAGTTGATTTTCTTCATATTTTCTGTCCCAGCGCTCCCATCCAAAGGCCTGCTTAAAATTCATGTTGTGAGTTGCCCTCATTTTTCTTTCTATATTGCAGTAACGTCTCTCAATGTCCGTGACTTGTGGAAACCAGTGCGTGCCAACTTGGACTATGGATATGTTCTTAATTATGCCTGACTGTAACAATGCTTCCCAAAGTTCCCACTCACATCCCTCACAGTTGGTGTGGAGAAGATCAATTTTCATGTTTTGCGGTTGAAGTTCATCCCAGACATCCATCACGCTACGTATTTCAAGCGTTTCGCCGCTTGTCGAATTCGTAGTCTCCATAGCAAATGTACTCTGTCCTTCAATTTCAACTCCAGTAACTGTACGCGTTGATGACCCAAGTCCGTATGAGTGAACAGTAGAGCGAGGAACATTCTCCCAGTTTTGTTTTAATGCCGTAGCAAAAGTAGGGACAGCTTCAAATACATGGATATTGCAGTTGTAGGCATTTTGCAGTCGAACTCCATCCCGCCCATGTGTATTGGCACCTACATACCAAATCGTACACGGAGCCAACAGCGACATGGGTTTCCACCGATTTCGTTCGTTCCACTTGGGTGTTCGAGCATCCCAATGATGCGCCTTCATCTCACCCAGTTTGTTGATTGCATGTTTTGAGATAACTCTTGGAGGCATTGGATTATGGACACATTTCCTTCCTTTGCAATCCCCATCATGTACGGCGCCATGAAAAACCAAGGATTTCCATCATGATCCTCGTTGGGTTTGACCAATGTACACAACCCATGATTCTCTGTACACACCTTCCAAAACCAAGTTTGTTCAACGCCAATGAATTCATTCTTATTATCATCAAGAATGTTGTAAAATAAGTCATGAAATCGTAATAGCCCAGCCTTGTATCCTCCCACGAACCCCCCTCCAAATGTCGCACCATTTGAGATGCCACTGATATCAAGCGCCAAAATTTGGTCATCTTTTAAAGTCGTTGGAATCTTTTGGAGCATAGTCCTATTGTTATAATTTGCATTTCGGAAATACCCCATGTCCACCCATGCAAAAAATTCTGATTGAAATGGATTCTCGACGGTTGCCTTGCGTAGAAATTCCAGCTTCTCATTCCATATCCAGTACAGGTAATAGCTCTTATGCAATCTCTTACTTGTTGGGTCTTTGGCATATTGTTCTTCCCAAAAAGTGCTTCCGTACCGGATATGCATTTGCATATCCGTCAGCTCCATTGAGATGATCTTGGTACGTTCGGCGGCATGACTTCGGAGTTGTTGGAAAGTTGACACCATATCTTCGGAGGTATATATTATCATGGGATCAAGCATTGACATCAGATTCTTCATCCATCGCGTATATTCTTCATGGGAATGCTTTGATTCTATTTCATAGTAAGCAGTGACAATGGTTGCCCGTGCCCGTGGATATTCATTTGTTGCAGAATTTGAATATTCATTTGCGGCAGAATTTCGATATTCATTTGTGGCAGAATTTTTCCGTTGATTTACTTCATGAGAAAAAAAGAGGTACAAGGAAGCCACTGCCATTGCAACCCTTGTAATCCATCGAATATTATTTCTGAGAACAAGTGGTGACAACATCATATCTGAAGTATGTTTTGCAAATATCGAAGAGATCACTATTGGTGCTCTCTGTTTTTATATATTAACTCAAGATCTATTAGGTTGCTGGCTTGCCTCGAACACTGTGAGAAATGGCTGCTGAGCGGTAGGGCGTGACTTCCTGAATGCTGCTGGCGCTCTCAGTTTGTTGTTGATACGGCCACTACCATAGAAGTGGAGATATCGGCCATCGGCTCATGATTCATGATTCATGATGGGAGCTCTCCCGCCTGCTCTGTTGGAAGAGAATAACTAGTGGGCAAAGCGTATGTTTAAAAACTAGCCAGCTATTAATAACGCCTACCAAAATTACCCGCCAGAATCTTTCTCCTTCTTCTTCTCCACAACGTCGAACGCCAGTCAACCATGACGACGTCCTCCAGCACGGCCAAGAAGGCAGCCAAGGCCTTGCTAACCCTGCTGCTCATCCAATTCACACTCCAACATGCCGTTTCACTGCTGAGTGTGGCGTACGATATTCGAATGCACGCTTTGCGAACGTACGGCTACATTATTCATGAGGTCCGTGCAGCCAGCCCCCTTAATTAATTAGTTAATTGATTAATTAGTTGAATATTTGTGCCGTGTCATGATGCTAACAAACTCTCTTTCTTTCTGTATCAAATAAAATGACAGTTCGATCCGTACTTCAACTTCCGAGCCACGCAGTACCTTCACCAACATGGATGGTACAAATTCAAAACCTGGTACGATTACATGGTTTGGTATCCCCTGGGGCGTCCCGTGAGTGTTTTGCCTCATTCTGATTCTGCTCTGGATTTAATTTGGTTAGATTAATCCCTCAACTTTCAAAGGTGGGCACCACAATCTACCCCGGCATGCAAGTCACCGCCGTCTTTCTCCAAAAATACTGGATCCCAATATGGCTCACCATAAGAAGCAAACTAAACCTCCCCATTTCCGATCGTGCCGTATCCTCCGTGATGGAACATAACGGATCCGACAATAATGATACAATCTATTCGCTCAGTTTAAATGATGTATGCTGTCTGATGCCGTGTTGGTTCGGAGCCTTGGCCACGCTGTTTACCGGATTGTTGTGTGTGGAGTGTTGTACGGATTACAATGGTAAATTCGGGAGTGTATTGGATGGGATACCGGTTATTGGACGGTATTTATTCAAATTGAATCGTTGGGTCAAGGCGGGATTGAGTTCGTACCTCGGAATGGAAGACGGTAACGACGACGACGACGACGGCAGCAGTTCCAATGTTGTATCCTTCCTGTCGACAACTCCGTTGTTGTGTGGACTATGCACCATGTTCTTCATGTCCATCGTTCCGGCGCACTTAATGCGTTCCGTGGGGGGTGGATTCGACAACGAAAGCGTCGCCGTCACGGCCATGGTATTAGTGTTTTACCTCTGGACGCGTAGTTTACGCAATACGCACACCCGTGCCTCGGCCGCCGTGGGGGGATGCCTCACCGGATTGGCGTACTTTAACATGGTCGCCAGTTGGGGAGGATACGTCTTTGTCGTTAATTTGATCGGGGTGCATGCGGCGAGTTTGGTGTTGTTGGGACGGTATTCCTCGAAATTGCACGCTTCGTATACGGCGTTTTACGTGGTCGGGACGGCGTTGGCCACGACGGTACCCGTGGTGGGATGGACTCCGTTGAAATCGTTGGAACAACTCGGTCCGTTCGTGGTGTTTATGGGGATACAGCTTATTGAGTATTGCGAGAGGATCCGCGTCAAGAAACAATTGTCGTTCTCGAAGGCGTGGTTGCTGCGTCTACGTGTGTTTGGAGGTGCCCTTATTCTCGGTGCTGTCATTGTCGCGGCATTATACCCCACTGGATACTTTGGACCCATCTCATCACGTGTACGTGGATTGTTCGTGAAGCATACCAAGACGGGGAATCCGTTGGTCGATAGCGTTGCCGAACATCAGGCTGCCAAACCGGAGGCATATGAGCAATACCTCGGGATATTAACCAAGCTTGCACCCGTGGGATTTGGTATGGTGGCCATTGCCTATTCGAACGAGGCCTCCTCATTTCTATTGGTGTATGGTTTGGCCACCTACTTCTTCTCGCACAAGATGGTCCGGTTGATTCTGTTGACGGCACCCATTGCATGCGTTTTGGGGGGCATTGTGGTGGGTAGAGTAGCTGGTTGGTGTGTGGAGGGAGTTTTGGGTCTCAGACTAGACGTGGAAGATGTAATATCTTTGATTAGTGGAGAAGAGGATGCTGTTGCTATAGGAGATGATAGTAACGGAGCCAAGGGAGAGAAGAAGAAACAGAACGGCAAGAAGGATGTATCCAACGACAATGGACAAAAAAATAAACAGAACGGCAAGAACGATGGAAAAGACAAGGGCTCTGGCAAAGCCGAAACAAAGAAGACTTCTATTAGAAACAATCTGCTTCATCAGTTGGTGGTCAAATGTACCTGGTTGTACATTGCATATGAACTCTTCCAGCGTGCTCAACCATTCAAAAAAGAGTTCGAGGACAAGTGCCGAGAATTGTCGTATGGTCTATCGCATCCCTCTATTCTCTTCCAGGCCAATACCGCAAGTGGACCTGTTATGGTAGATGATTATCGCGAAGCCTATTGGTGGCTTAGAGACAATACACCGGAAGACTCGAGGATTATGGCGTGGTGGGACTACGGATACCAGATCACTGCCATTGCAAATCGCACCACCATTGCTGACGGTAACACATGGAATCACGAGCATATTGCCTTGTTGGGTCGGGCTCTCACCAGTCCACTGAAAGAAGGCCATCGTATTGCTAGACATTTGGCTGACTATGTATTACTTTGGACAGGTGGAGGAGGCGATGATCTTGCAAAGAGTCCTCATCTTGCTAGAATTGCCAACAGTGTGTACAGGCATATGGTAAGTGTCAATGCTTGTTAAGAAACTCACTCATGATCTACTTGATGTTAAATATCTGTTTTTGTGTTTCTCGATAGTGCCCAGGAGATCCAACTTGTTCAAGCTTTGGGTTTCTAGCCCAAGGTGTCCCAACGCCAAAACTAGAAGCTAGTCTGCTCTATCAACTCCACAGCCATAACATTGCACCTGGCGTGGAAGCAGACAAGAATAGATTCAAAGAAGTGTACAAAAGCAAGTATGGCAAAGCACGAATCTATAAAATATTGAGTGTCAGCAAGGAGAGCAAAGAGTGGGTACCAAACAATCTAGTTTGCGATGCACCGGGATCATGGTTTTGTAAAGGACAGTATCCACCTGGTCTTCAAAAGGTATGAATGAAATTTAACATTATGTTTAAAGATTGATCTTTGGTCCAGATTGATTCATCGATAATTCTTTGTAGGTACTGGCTGAAAAGAAAGACTTCAAACAGCTTGAAGATTTTAACTCGAAATCTGATGCTGATGATGCATACCAGAAACAGTACTTTGAACACCTCAGTGATCCCGAAAAGGCAAAGCGAAGGGCGGAGATAAAAGCCAGGAAACAGCAACAAGCCGAAGCTGGCAAGAGAGATTCTGCACCGGCCCTTACGAAAATGCAAATCAAAGAACTAAATCAAAAGTGGGAAGATAATGAAGTGACATCACGTCTCTTCAGCATCATTAGCATGGGGGACTACGATTCATTTGAGTTTTTACTGGAGAACTACCCCACTTATGCTCATTATCGTAGCAAGGATGGGCGGGGTCCAATGTGGTGGGCTCATGAGCATGGTCGTCCTCGCATGATCCATTTGTTGAAGTCTCGAGGGGTCAGTGAAAAGAGGAAGGACAAAGATGGAATTACACCATTAGACATATCATCTGACGAGCTATAGATTCTTTGACAAATAATAATACTTAGGTAGTTAACAGAAGAATTAGATAAAAGTTAACAAGATAAACTAGCAGGCTGCGCCTGGCTAGCGCCCGTGCGTGCCAAGAACGTGCAGTAATAATTGCAGGCAAATCTCTTCTATTTATGTCAAAAAATTGACCACAGTGAACTTATTTTTACCATGGCATTGTTTGCTAGAAGCACTGACCCCCTTGAACTTGAACCAAACCACAGCATAAATAAATCATTATTTTCTTGTCAGTGTCAGTGTTTTATGCAAAACTGAAGAATAATAATCCGATTACTTATGTCACGTTTAATAACCTGGTAATGTCTTTGTGATATTATTAAGCACTTATGACTTCTGGCTTATTTTTATTTCCTCTTATTCTGCTGCTTCTGGCACATCCTAATCATAAACTAAAACTTGCAATTAATACAAAACCTAACACTCTTGAAATGGCACCACTCCGAACCCTGGACCTGTCATCATTGTTTTATGCAAAATAAATGGCAAAACAAATAGTATTCCAATTCCAATTATTTCATGCATTCAATAATGTGTATGTCAAAAATACTTTATTCAGTGTGACAAAATTTGCATCATGGCAATTATTATTTTGTGGCCACCTTGCTGGCTGTTATTTTAGCCCTATTCTGCAGGAATCCCATTTCCAACATCTGGCGCGAAGTTTATACTCCCATCTGTTATGACCTTATGACCTGTTATGACCTCTTAAAATGACCCATTACATAACCCCCAAAGAGGGTCAGAGTCTCCCCCGAACGGGTCTTTATTTGAACCGATGGAATCTTAACTTTAGACTTGATAAATTCTACACTTTCTGTGGGAAGCCGTGTCTTTCGCCCTCCAACTCCTTTCAACGCGCGAATCACTCCCCTCCGAACTCCTTTCAATGGCCCAACCGCCGGAGCGACGGACAAATTTGGGAGGTCAATTTCGGCGAACTTTTTATTTTTTCGTCCAGTCCTTTTTGGGTCATTTTGCTTTTTTTGAACTCTCTCCCAAATGACCTTAGCCTTATAAGTATTAGATGTTAACTCTAGACAGAGCGGAGAGCAAAACATTTAATGGACGATGCATACTATTGTTATCGCCCGAACCACTTTTTCTTTCCACTTCTTTGTTTCGCAAGCTGCATCACCTGCTTTTGAACTGCCCCAGGTGACAATTCTACAACCAATTCATTAATTCTTGGCACTGGAGGCGGGGTTGGAGGTACCGCTACCAACTTGACCGCATGAGAAGCCATTTTTCGTGAGACATCTTTTTCAAAGCTAGACTTGCCGTCATCGTCATTGCAGTATACGATTTGTTGAGACTTGAATTGATTATTCTCTTTTTGTTTAGCCTCTCGCTCATAAATAGTTGCACTGTCAGTTTGGACAAATGTCGGGATCGATGTCCGTGACCGAGATCTCTGTGATACTGCTCCACGAGCCCTCTGATCTTTAACAAATGTACCCTCTGATGACTCGTCTGATGATGATCCTTCCTCTGGATTCTTCGCTTTTGTGATCATCTCACGTCCAATCTTCGCGGAAACAGCAGCTCGAGCTGCTGCATCTTTTTCAAAGGTTGATACCGATCGTAATGAACCTTCACTCAATGCCAACTGAATATCAGGTCGAGATGCCATTTCCGTTGCAATAGTTTTATGATCTTGTTCGAATGTAGTCTCTGATAAATCGTCAGCGAGAGTATCATCGTCTTGCATCATTACTGCATTATCGTTGGAGAATTCAACTTGCACAGGTGGCATTTCTTTACTATTCACAGCAGCCTTTCGTGCGTCCTTCTCAAAAGTAGTCTCTGACAAAATTGATCCTAGTGTTAAATCATCTTCTTCATCGACATGTATCTGCCCACCAACCTCAGTGGGAAATCCAGCCTTGCCTCGGACCATTCCTGCATCTCGTTCAAATGTACTAACACTAATTTGACGAGTCAGTCCTGCATCTTGCTCAAAAGTGCTAATACTTATATCTCCAGCTATCGTTCGTTGATCCTCTGCGATTATGTTATTGATGAAATCTCTCTCAAATGTCCCTAAGGAGCGAATGGAGCAGATAGACGCCACATAATCTTCCGAATTGGCATTTCGCATATCAAGAATTGACGATGTGCGTGATCGAGTGTCATCATCAGGTTCTTCCGTTTGTGTCGCTGACTCTACCACTTGTGGTGCACCTGGGATATATACGCTGCTGGGTTGTGGTCCTGGTTGCTCTTCCGGTGCTGCCTCTCTATTCCCCTCCTCATCCGAATAGTTTGACTCTGCATAGGATTCCTCATTCTGACCTTCGCGTTCTTCTGTGATAGATTCCAACTCCGAATTACGACCTCTAGATTGCACACCTTCATCTTCATCAACGGTGTTCTTGCTCTTTCGTCGAAATCTCGCCAAGAAGGATTTCTTAGTCTTCTTCTCCTTCTTCTCAAATTTAGAGATAGTAATGCGTCCTCTCCTCTTATCATTGCTGCTCAACAGTAGCGGATCATCATCCGTATCACCATTAAAATGGAGCTTCTTTTCTGCGTCCTCCAACAACTTTTCAAAGTTGGATATACGTTCTTGACGCTCCTGCGTCGATAGGGAATCGTTCTCGGCAATGCTGCTAATCATGAGGCGTAGATGACGGGTGGCGGCCACGTCTTCTTCGTTGGCGGAACGACGAGATGATCGGGAGTTTGGTGATGAGAGGGTCGAGACTTCCTCGGGGGAAGGTATTATTTCGGTAGACATGATGAAAAATAACGCGTAAGTGTTAGTTTGGTCCGTTAGTTTGCAGAGCTGTTACAATGTCCGTCAACTGCTCTGTTGGTATGGGTAGATGCTGATGTTCAGATACTAGAGAGACTGTTGTTTTTCACCGGAGTGTATTGGACCACTGTGTGCTGCTTGACTCTCTTGATCTATTTCGGCAAGAGAGGTTTGATGGCTGGGCTGGAGCTTGAGAAAATCTGAACCCTTCACATCACATTGGATGCTGGCCGAAATTGATGCCAATAAAGATACCTTTGGCGAGAATGGGGACGATAGTGAATTTATCATACATAAAGTTGGCACATCAGGTCGCCGTCATCCGTCATCTCTGGATATCGATACACTACCACGATGTTGCTGCTTGTCACGGCCATAGCTGCAGTACGCGCCGCTGCTTTTGCATGCACTAACAATAGTCATCCTCGACATAGAGCATTATCAATTGTCACCTTCGCATCAAGAGATGATGGACCAAACGACGCCTTGAGACAATCGATTCAGAATATGGTTTCTATTCTCAATTCAGACGAAACCACGGCACAATCTTCATCGATAAATGACCAAGAGCATTCAGTAGTGAATATTATTGGTACTGGGTTAACGCCTACCCTACTTTCACTCACATTGTCTACTCTACATATGCTCTCGCAAGCAGACGTTGTACTTTATGATTCCTTGGGGCTTTCGCATCATGATATTTGTCAAATAGTCCCCAATAGTTGCAAGGTCATATGCGTAGGTAAAAGAGGAGATAGACCATCAGTTTCTTGGAAACAAAATGATATAGACAACTTACTTGTTGACATGGCGATGGAGCAGCCGAGGAGAATAGTCAGATTAAAGGGAGGTGATCCGTTTTTGTTTGGTCGAACACGATCCGAAATTGAGACTTTGAGAGCAAAGAATATAAGTTACACATATACACCTGGAATTTCAAGTTGTATAGCTGGTCCACATCTGGGTGGTATTCCCCTGACTGATACTGAGTTGGGGTGTCAAAGTTTTGGGGTTTGGAGTGGAACTGATGCATTTGGAAAAAGTCGTGGTTTAAATGACACCAATGAAGCAGACTTTACAGCAAATGTTGATGTTCTTGTGTTTCTCATGATTGGGAGGTTAGATAAGTTGAAAGCACTTTGTCAACTACTTGTTTCTAGAGGAGAAAACACCTCCACGAAGAGCTGGAAATGGAATGCAGACACTCCCTGCGCCGTTATTCAAAACGCAGGTGGTTCAACTGGAAACCTCCATGCTCCAGATCAGAAGATTTGGAGGGGTACATTGAGAAATATCGTGTCTACTATTCAAAATGAAGATGAAACATGTACGAGTGTGAGTCCTGCAGTATTTGTGGTTGGTAGAGTTTGTGAGCTAGATTTGAGATGTCATAGTGGTGAATAGTATAATAATGAAAGGACGTTATATCCAGTTATGTATGAATAGTTTAGGCCCATAACCAATGCGCAGAGATGATGACCCCATGCATGCAGTTCTGATTTAGGGGAATAGCAGATATCTTTGTCACTTCCCGGAAAGTAATAGTGCGAAAGCAAGTGAAAGGTGATGAAATTGGAAGATGTCCAGTTCCGACTGTCATGATGAAATCGAGAGACACTCAACTAGAGAAGACCGGAAGACACAGGAAACCGGAAAGAAGCACGGAGAATACATTGGGTGGAGATATTAGTCAGGGAACACTGCACCAAACACTTCTCATCATAAATCCCAAAATCAACCCCATTTAAAATGAAACATGAACCCCATATATTTAGCATTATTTTGTCAAAGTCAATTCTTATCTATTTCAAGTATTGAACACAGCTTTGGACAATTCAAGAAATGACCAATACCCCACAAAAACAGCCTGCAAATGTAAAGAAAAGATAGTGTTAGATCTGAATCTTACATTCCAGAATAACAGAGAGTGGTGAGAGATTTGAGCTTGTCTTCAGATGGTTCTTGGGCAATCCACTTGCTGCAGTTTACTTCTTCTTCTTGAGCTGCAGCAGTCACTACTTCCGGGGGCGTGAAAAGGGGCAAGGTGCTCACAAAGAGACTTACAGCATGCAACCACAGCCAAGTCAAAAGATCGAGATATGAAATTCACCAGCAACCAAGGTATCGCTTCAGGACTACAGCCCTTTTGGTATCAGGGAAGCATATCATATCATAGAAGCTCGGATATTAATCAACCAGAGAGAGTCCTTAGGACATCGGGAACACTATCACACTTCAGGAGCAGTCAACATCTTCGGGAACAAATAACACACTCTGGGATGGGAACATAAAATCTAGGCACGTTGTCACTTGTCCAAGAAGCTCGGATATCAATCAACGAAAGCCTCCTCAACCGTGACTTCGGTAGAATATCGACATGCGTAATTAAATTTCCCTCGAGTTGAAATTGGGCCACTTTGCAAACAGTCAGCACCTTCGGGATGTATCAGCAGCGCAGATTGTTGCTTGCCTCAGAAAGCTCGGAATTCGACCTTAGCAAGCTCAACTCCAAAGAGTGGCCTCGAGACGCCAACAATCTTAACAGAACCTTTCCATCCATATCTTCACAATAAGCCTTCGCAAACAATTCCAATAAATCTTCGAGAGAGCCTTCTGTGTAGCAGCAGGACTGATAGTATCTCAACCGAGAGTGCGACTCTGTGAAATGTAAGGACTACCATCGGGAACATGGGACATTTTCATTATTGGACCTTTCGATGAGGAAAGAATTTTTTTCTTGGCATCTCAATCGGAATATCTGGCCCATAAACTGCCCTTGGGAATCTCAGGAACTAGGAAATTTATGACTTGAACAACACTGCTAAACCTTTAATAATCTCGGGGATCACTTCATTCACTAAGTTCTCTTTTTTTCAGTTTCATGCGCTGCCTTCAGGAAAACTCTCATATCTCTCAACAAACTCTGCATCGATCATGCCAACAAAAATACTTACACTTCGAAGTTTAATATCTTCCTCCGCCACCATAGCCTCCTCCACCACCGTACCCACCACCACCATAGCCATCGTCGTAACCTCCTTCAAGGTGCAAGACAACAGAATATTGTTAAAAAATATATATTATTTGCCATTTGAATATTGTACAAGATCTTCAAAAAAGCGAAACATACCTCCTCCACCGTAGCCGCCTCCGCCCCCACGATCATACCCTCCTCCTCCGCCATCATACCCTCCTCCTCCGCCTATTTGGAATTAAAAAAAGAAGTTGATCAGAAAAAAGAGAAGTGTAAAATGAAAATGAACAAATACCAGAAACAGACGTACCTCCATAACCTCCACGGTCATAACCTCCTCCACCACCGCGATCACTGTAGCCACCTCTGTCGTACCCACCACCTAGTGAAGAGCACAATAAATGTTAGAAAGAATCCATAAATAACTTCAACACAAATACCATACTCTGACATCTTACCTCGGTCATAACCCCCGCCACCACGATCACCGTAGCCGCCTCCTCGGCCACCTGCAAATGATAAGATCGGGAAAGAAGAATGAGTTATGTGAGTCAACGACACCTCATGGGTGCCCATAAAGTTCAAAGATGAAAAGGGGTTAGCGTTAGCAAAAGACGCCGTCAACGCCATATTGCTCCTGTGAGTCCACATCGCCCCCTCAACCAACACTAACAGCCATCATCATCAGCTTATCTAGATCATACGCACCATAACCCCCTCCGTAGCCTCCCCCACCATAGCCTCCTCCGCCACCGTACCCACCACCACCGTACCCCCCACCATAGCCTGAATCAGAAATATACACATCAGACGCCGACCCGATGACGACTCCCATCAGAAAAAGAAACACTGCAAAAATAATAACATCATTTATATGGAAACTAACCTCCTCTTCCACCGCCTCCTCCTCCATAACCGCCATCATACCCCCCACCACCTAGTGACGAGCATGATAAATGTCAGAAAGAATCAATCAATAACTTCAACACAAATACCATACTCTGACATATCTCACCACGTCCACCCCCTCCTCCTCCTCCTCCACCCTGAAATCCCTTGGGCTGAGCCTCATTTACCCTCAAACTGCGTCCATCCAACTCGGCACCATTGGCCTTATCGCACGCCACCTCCGCCTCCTTGGCCGGCATGGTCACAAAGGCAAACCCCCTAACACGTCCGGTATCCCTATCCGTCGGCAGAAAACAATCCGTAACGGCCCCCCATTGTTCAAACAAGGATCGTACCGATTCTTCCGTGGTATCAAAGGATAAATTCCCCACGTAAAGCTTCACCTCATCCCGTCCCGTGGGATTAAATCCCCCCCGTCCACCGGGACCCATACCCCGATCGGCCGGTCCCTCCCCCCGGGGCTTACTCTCGTTGACGCGAATGGTCCGTCCGTCCAATTGGCTTTGATCCATCTTCGAAATGGCATTTTCGGCCGAGGCGCGGTCGGCGAGGGTGACGAATCCAAAGCCGCGGGGACGGGATGTGCCCCGTTCCATGGGGAGGAAGACGTCGGTTACCGTGCCGAATTCTCCAAAGGCTTGGCGGAGGCGGGGTTCGTCGGTGGCTGTTGTATTGATTGTGATGATGATGATGATGATGATGATGTGTTTTTAGTTTGAGAATGGGTTAGTGTGTAGCTACAGCGCCAAACATCAGACATCATTAAAACTTACCGTAGTCCAAATTGCCAACGTACAATTTGACACCGTCGGCATCCTCTCCTCCACCACCACCGCCGCCATTCTCGTGTTTGACATCTCCGTTATTGGATTCGGAGGGTTTGTTATCGTCGCGTGCTGGACTGCGGGAACGTGATCGGCTGCGTTCGCTCATGGTGTTCCTGTTTTTGTGAAAGTGAAGGTGGGGAAGAGAGAATCTTTCTCGAGAGTAATACTTACCTTTGATGATAGTTATATTTGTAATGATTTAAGAAGGTAAATGGGTATTGAGCATCTTCTCTCCATTGCACTGCGCAGACCTCCACTTACCTACTCTACTGGTGAGAAGTACTTTAGAAATGTATCTAGATACCTACCAGCTACGACCTACGAGTCTCTTTTCTGTAACACGGTGTACAACAAGATGAAGATGCATGGGAGTGATAAGCATCCAGTTCAATCACTTCCACTTTTACTGTGACAACAGCATCAGCAGTAAAAAAGAAACTATGTAGAATACTTTTCCAGTCGTAGGAAAAATTCCGGCCGGGCCGGAATTAAAAACCAGCGAAAAACCTTGAATCGAAGCGAATAGATCGTTTTAGAAGATCGATTCGTCTCGATTCAAGTTTTTCAACAGTTTTAAAATTCGATTTGGCGGAATTTTTCCTACGACTGGTTTTTCTTTCCAGAAAATTCAAGATACTATTATTTTACAGAATGAAAACCTAAAATAAGATGATGAAAATTTGCGAGCTGTAAGCTGAAGCTATTCGCTATGTTTGATTCGTGCCCACTTTGATTGCCGGTGGATCACATTGTCCAAGACTGAGGGATATAAGGTCGGGAGTAGGCGGTGGAGCAGAAAATGGACGTCCATGTTGAGGCTGCGGGTTAGCACTTCTGAAAAGTGGAGGCAATTGACCAATTGGGAACGCATCTGTTGCTCCAAAGTTTTCATGTGAGGTGATTCTTTCGAGGTTGAGTGGTGCAGGAGAGTATAATAAATTCGAAGGTGTGCGTTGATGGCGCGATGTGGGTGGTGGTGGAGGAGGTAGTAGTACTTGTGCAACAAGAGGTACTGCTGCATCTATGAGCCCACCAGCATCAATTGCTCCTGAAACTCCTCTCCTGTGGACTGCTGCTGAAACTTGGTCAGGTACAACAAGATCTAATGGACTCTGAAGTGCCTCCACTGATCTCATGGATCGTTCAATTAGTTCCTCGAGCGTTGCGGCCTCTCCAGTGTTTGGCGTAATGGGGATCACTTGAACCTCTCTACGTTGATCTACGTAAAGGATGTGGCATGTAGCCTCTCCAATCCCATTCCTTCTCTTGCCTGCACTGATGATTGTTAGCTTTCCTTCTTCGTACACAATCCCGGCTAGTTCATCGACTCCAAATCCAATAATAGGAATTTCCATTCCATTTTCGAGTTGTGCATCGAGAAGCATTTTCTTTGCAATGTCCACACGTGCTACCTCATTTGTTCCTTTGGTATCAATGTGAGGGACAGCGAATGCGTTAATGTATCCCATGCAGCTGATTCTCACAAAGGACCAATTCAATCTCTCTTCCGCTGATAATTCTGTTAGCACTCTTTCTGAAAGTTTACATGCCTCTGGCTTGAGACTGTCGGTTTGCATCTGATGTCATGATTATGTGAGTAGAGATGTAGATAATTACAATATAAGTATGAAGATTCAGGTATGATCACAGCAGTTGATACTCATGCAACTCACCGTATCAAACCAGCAACCACACCCCGCCGATCCTCCACACAACACAGTCCCCTTAATTGCTGCCTCCTTAATCAATAAGTCAAGTCCAATCGATTGCCATCTAAGCATGGCAAATAAACTATTACCTCCCGACACTACAATAACATCCGAAAACTCAACAATAATACGACGCATTTCTTCCAATGAGGGCGTGGTACACTCCTTGGCAACCATCAAACGTTTGATACGACATCCAATGTCCCGAAATGACTTGGTGCCGCTTTCATATTTATCCTCACGATCAAAGAAGGGTGTGCCTATGTACACAACATTTGGTTTGTCCTTCTTCGTCATGGCAACTATCTTGGTAAAGAAATGGGGTTCATGGATGGCATTGCCACTCCCGGTCGTAATGATCTTGGGATACGTGGCGTTACCCGATGTCGGACATTGCAGTGGCAGGCCTGGGGCTGCGACGCGGAAATTGTTGCCAACGTGTGGCTTGAGTGTTTCATTGATGACAAAGTCGGAAGGGAGCTCGAAGTACATTGTCGCTTTTGGAAGAAGGCATACTTATAGGGGAGAGGCAAGAAACAATCCAAAATCCAAAACAGTTAGCCGAAACCACAATATCAAACCATGCTATGAAGATCCACCTACCGCCGTCGCAAAACTGACTTGGATGGCCCTTGGCCGGGCGTTAGTTATTACTGAACAATACTATGGTACACATTAGACTTTCATCTTGGCCCTGGTGTTGTCACTCCTGCCATTCCTCGGAGTCTTCTGCTCCGCGGAGTTGCCAATTATTATTGAGACAAGGCGAATCACAAATTTTCATTGAGAAAAATTATATAGGTAAATTAATGTTGAATTATTATTAAATACCTTTAGAAACGATTTATCGCTAATTACCCACACAGCGCCGGCCCACACCCCACACCCTACACCCATCATCCTACATAAATAACTAGCGGGCTACGCCCGGCTAGCGCAAGCGTGTGTTTCGGGCGAATCTGGGGCCTGCTGAAATTTT
>JALLPH010000703.1:0-15742 GCA_036939855.1 Cyclotella choctawhatcheeana
TCTTATTTGCTCTTGCCTTGCTAGTTTTAGAACACCTAACTGGTAGGTGGCAACCACTTTGTTATTTATAAGGAATTAATTGCATTGAAGGTTTACTGTCAATATCAGCCAAGCCGTCAGAGTATTAGTTGAAATGGACTGCCAAAGTTGACCATTTCAGTTTCAGTGAGTATTTTTGCCAAGAGACAAGATTTATTTGATGTATGATTGATAGAGAGGCAGGGAAGAACACACAACACAAGTTGGCTGCTTGCACACCGGTTGAGATTTGATTGGGGTGCAGCACAATACAAGTGGGCAGCTGTGGCTATTAGCATGCATTAATCCAGCAAGGCAATGCAGTAATGCAGAATTTGGCCCTTGTCAATGTCAAATGCCACAGCGACATCTCAGTTCATCGCGTTCGCACCCCATTGACCCTATTTTTATAAATCTCTTTCGGGAAGACTGGGACTGGGAGACTTCTCCTCTTTCTCTTTTTATCCATCATGGCAATGGCATGTGTAAAAAGTAAGAGTTCTTCTGATTTTATCTACCTTTTGCATATTAATTTGGAAAAAGTGAAGGTATCCCACATCCAGAGACCAGAGACCAGTGATAAATTCCATATGTAAAGTGGAAAGTTGACTGATTGACTTTGCATTTTTGGAGATGAAACATTAATCGTTGAGTTACTCGTTCAGTTCTATTAGAGTACTATTACTATCTAACTATAGCAGCTAAAAATGATGTAAATGTTACCATTACCATTTGAATTGTGTATCATACATTACACCAAAACTCACTAGAAATAGAAATATATCCACAGATTCTATTGTTGCAACTGATTCTGATTTATACGCAAACTTAAGGGTAGATGATGTAAGTAAAGGGGGTAAGAAGGGGACGCTGAATGATTTGATTGGGTGAAAGGCGGATCAAAACTAAAACGAAAATTAAAGGCCTTAATAGTAGTGGCTTGTCAAAATGCTGAGACCTCCTGGCCCCAGGAAGATCTTTTTTACTGCAAAAAACAAACTTTTTGACAGAGGCCAGTTTCATAGATCTAGTTACCTATCCCTATGGTATTTTTTACTTATGCCAAATAATTCTGTCAAATGACCAAATTTCTATCGTCACAGGTAACCGCAAGACGATCCTCATGGCATCATGGCTTTTAGGAGAGGAACTAGTTCAATTGCGCATGAGCGTAAAGGTAAAGGACTCATAACCAGGTGAGGCTTGGTACTATCTCTTGAGTCACTGGAGACTGCCAATATCAGAGTTGCATAACGAGCTACTAAAACAGAAATTATGATTAGTGGGATCCGTATTGGACCTGTATTATTGACCCATATCCGAAACTGCTGTATCTATGCTTCTACTTGTAGTGGTCTGTTTTTGATGATTCCAAGCATACAGTACTCGTCTACAGACCCAATAGAGTCATAATACCAAGTTTTATACAACTAGATTCAGTCTAGGAGTATTTATTTGTTATTTGACATAGCCTATCAGTAGATGCCTATTTTCAATTAAGTTGCCATAATTCAGTATGTCTTACACAATTACAGTGCAACCCTTTGTCAATTAAATCCATTCATTATTGTTATCTTAAATTTATGTGTTCTCTGTTTACCCTAATTTAGTTGTAATCGATGGTTGATTGTTGCATTCCATACAACCTTCGTCCTATTTTGGCGTAGATTCACGTCAACAGGAGAAAATGCTCCCTTCTCATCATTTTTGCCAATGAACCTGTCAGCTATTGTTATTTGATGATAAGTGGGGGCTTCCAGGCTCTCTGGGATTTATATTTTTGTTAATATCTATGTGTATTGTTGGCCGATTTGAGAGACTACTATCATCCCACAGAATCACTCTTTGTGTTGGGGGTTAGTCTAACGCCATATGCTGCATCCAGAGCTGTCGTATTTGTCTCCAAATGGTCATCAAATCATGATGATTGTTGCCATAAAAGGAGGTAGCCCTCAAAGCCATCAAATGAAGTGTAATCACGGGTGCCGTGGTGGCCACCGCCGGTGCGAAAAATCGTGACGGGAGTGACTGATGCAGGTCATCATAGGCTGCGTAATCTGGCACCGCGACAAGTCGGGCGTGGTGTGCTGATGTCTATCCTTGATGGTTAGGGCCGGCGGTCTTGTTGGTTCTTGGAGTATCTTGTGAGTGGCAATTGGTTTTTGGAAACAATGGCTATTTACGTCGGGTACTCTAATACCTTAGTTGTACCCTATCTCTATAGATAAAAAAATACCTATCAAATAATCGCCGATCGCCCACCGCCCACCGCCCGCCTTTGACATAAAAAATACTTACAACAAGGACGTTGCTATTGATTCTTATTTTCCATGTAATGGAAGAAGGGGACGGATTCCAGTCTGATGAAAGGGGAGTAAGTTGGGGATTTGAGGTTGATAATAATAATAACGCTGGAGGAAATGAGTTATTTAGTGATGGAAATGAGAACGGTTTTTGCGGAGGGTTGTTGACACAACCATGTTGTGGCAGTGTCCAGACCGAAGAATCTGGTGATGATTCTATTCGTAATGATGATTTTGCTGCTTCAGGGGAATCCGAGTTTGTCGTACAACCCGCTGTTGTGAAATCGCCTCGCAAGTCACCTGGTGAATCATCACATCGCAAATCATCTGCTGTAAAAGATGCCACAGGAAACATCATGAGGTCGCTTCTCTACGACGAGCACGAACCAGATTCATTTGTGATGGCGCAATCAAAAAGATTATTTCAAGAGAAATTCAACAGTCATGCTGGTATGGAAAGTGGCAGCAGCAGCAGCAGCAGCAGCAGCAGCAGCGGCAGTAGTAGTGACACAGAAAGTAGCGACGACTCATCCATTGATGAAAAGAAAGTTTCAACGCCTATACAAGTTAGACGGGCACGGAATATTCTTAGGCATAGTGAATTCGCAAAGTCTCTTAATTTGGATATGATCAGTAATGGTCTTGTATCCAAACCTGAGGTTAAGCATAAGTCGAAGAGCAAGCAACACAAAGATACAAATGAATCTCGTGACGACGAAAACGAGTCAATTGGAGCTCCTAAGAAAAGGAATGGCATGTTATTTTCAACTACTATGTCAAATAAAAAGGCTAGACTTTTTTTGGAAGACCCCAGTGCAAAATCTAATGCAATGGATGCTAGGTTTAAAATGATTCACGAGCTTGAAACAAAATATCCGTGCAGATCACTGGAGATCAAACTCCTCTTAATGGAGATGTCTAAAGTCGTCCGTAACACAAAACTGGCATGGAACGATAATTCACCTAGTCAAAAGCACTATTCTGAAGCAAAAGCTGATGGCTTGGTGACATATGCCTCTCCTGCTCCCATTTTGATTTCAGGATCAGGAGGGACAGGTAAAAGCTCTGTGGTATGTGACACAATTAATATGCTTCGTGAGTATACCGACAACATATCGAGTGAAACAAAAAGTAGAAGCCAGCAATGCAAGACAAACATTATCTCATCTGCATATGTAGACTGTGCGTCTACCTCTGGAATTGACATAGCCTTCGTCCTAAATAGTGCGTTCAAGCAGCTTCATGATTGCTACCACCCAAAGACAAAATGTATGCATAAACACCTTGCGAGTATAGACGAGAAAAAATCAATCCATGATAATTTCCTTTCTTTTGAAGATGTAAATTACGTTAATAAAGATCTAATGGATGAAACCCACGAAAGTGAAAGTGAGCATGAGTTACACGCCGAAGATTTAATTCAAAGTCAAAGGAACCAGTTCCATGAAAAAGATTCCAAAAGGCAATCACTGAATAAGGCAAATATTTCAGGTCAACAACAAAGTAATAGGTCATCCAAATATTACCGTGAAGCTCGACAGAATTCAACAACTACAGCATTGGATGTGGACTATGAAATCCAGCGATCATCTAGGCATGCTTATGATAGTTCTTCAGTTGCATCATTTGGGAGAGCCTTATCAATTTTGCTTCAAGGCGGGTTTTCTCATAAGAAGCGTCCAAAGTATGGCAGATGCTCCTTCTTGGTGCTTGATAATGCTGAAAGGCTTCAGTCATGGAAAAAAGCTGGCTCTCGCAACGCATTATCTCAGTTGTTCAAGCTTCCAAATGTCATGGGCGTGAATATATCAATTATTTTCATTTCGAGAGGTTCACTCTTGACACATTCAGGTTAGTTCACTGGACAACAAGTTGTTAATGTTATGCTTTCAGCTATTCCTAACCTTTTTGTTTGTTCGTAGGCTTGGCATCTCACAAATCAACTGGTTCGATTGCTAATGCTACTCATCCGTTAAACATTCACTTTGATTCATATAACACCGTAGAGGCAATGAAAAAGGTGAATACCTCAAACTTCTCCTATTCGAATTATTGTTTGACACATCAACCTAATTTTCATTTACTCCAATAATTGTCGCAGATCTTTCATACTCTACGTATACAAAACATGATCACAGGAGAAGAATCTAGTTCCTCTGATACAACATCATGTCCATCATTCCAAGCTATCAACTCACAATTGAAAGATATCCTTTATAAATCAATGATAAACTCGTTTTTGCAAGTGGCCAACAGCTATACCACTGATGTCTCGGAGATTATGCGATTATCTCGTATGCTTTGGCCTAAATTTGTGGCAATGCTCGATGAGCACGGAGGCAACTCCTTAGCGTGGCAATTGATGTGTGATTTAAGAATAAATGCACAGCAATATCTCACTTGTTCGAACAAAGATTGCTTATTTTGCCATAACAATAGGCCTTCTGATGATGTGGACTATAACCAGAACAAAGGCAACTTATTAGAGAAACTTGATCATAACATTCGTGAGACTGTGCGAGATACCCTAGCAAACGTTCTGATGATGCCTGGGCGAGTAAATGAAAAGCAATACGACAAACCTTATGCTGAGAGGCTTCCATACATTTCAAAATTCATACTATTGGCAGCGTTTCTCTGTCAACAAAAAAGGCCCGAACAAGACGTCAATCTGTTTACAACTGTCAACACAGGAAAAAAATCAAACAGGGGCGCAAAGAAGTCAGGCGATGGCACTGCTTATGCGTCATCAACAGCAGACTTGCAGCAGCTACGAGTTGCAAAAATTCCAAGCTTTCATGTAGAACGTTTATTAGGGGTTTTCACTTCAATTATGGGTCAATATGGAACGTCTCGGCAAACTAGAAAAGTAGTAGCTGACATGGGTACAGGTGAGCTTTTCAAGATTATATCCTTGCTGATAACAGGGGGGCTGCTTCGTGGCACCTGCAAAGATACTACGAATAGAACCGATAGAACTGATTTCATGACTGAGAAAATAACATGCACATTGTCTGAAGAAGATGCTAAGGTGATTGCAGGTTCTGTGGGCTTCCCGCTAGAAAGATATTGCCCCTGATAGACAGAATCTAAAGCTAGGTAACCATTTTAAGTTCGAGTGTGTGTTAAATTTTATTAGTTTACAGTCATAACTCTGTATGGTCGAATCCCGAATTCCTTGTAGGTGCTAGTTGGGTGTCAATCCGATCAAATATCAAACGTTTGATCAAGTTGAGACCTCTAGTGATTCAAATGTAGACATGCACTGTGCATGAAAGAACATATTTGTCCTGGTGCATGTCTGCCATAGCGTCTATTTTGTGTTGCTCTGACTTGCTTACAACAGACGGGTGGCCTGTTGTGACAGTGAGAGCACCTCCCTGTGACCTGACCAACAACATGAGGATTGCTGCTGTTGGATCAGCTGACAGGTGGCATAATTTGTCCAAACTTTTGTAAACATTTCATGCCATAGCTTGTGAGACAACACCCATGGCCCATTGAGATGTACCCATGATGCTCTGATCACCACATGTGTTACCATCTTTAATCAACTGAATAATGTAGGGCTTCCCAAGGTAAACCTTAATTTGTGGACCCAATGCGCTTGCAATGTCACCGATAAGACCAACTGCTTTGCTGAGCACTTCGTTGTCAAAGTCACTTTGTCGGTCGTTGGCCAGCATTTCTAAGAATCCCATAATTGCCTCAATATAGGGTAGGAGCAATTCGGAACGATTGCCATCTTTGAGTCCTTGCACAATACCAGTATATCCCTCAAGGATGCCCTCCCGTAAGATATTAACGTAGTCAATGAGCTCTTCGTCATCCTCTGGAGCCCGCGTTTGAGCAGCTTGCAACAACATCATCAATGATAACTGCAAGTACGGCTCGAAAGCCCCACCAATAGCCATAGCAATATCTCCAAAGCACGAAAGAACCGGAGGTTTGACACTTCTATGAAGAGAGGCGTTTTGGAGGGCTTCAATCAAAGCTGACATGATTTCATCGCAAAATGGCTGCATATTGCTTTCAATGGAGCGACTAATGTCACCAACAAGTCCAACGGCACAGGTGCACACTTGGTAGGCTTCAAAGTTACGAAGACCAGCCATCAAGAAAGGTTGGAGAGCAGTCATGTATTTGAGAAAGTCTCCCTCCAATATGGTGGCAATAGCAGATGTGGCACTAAGAGCTTCTTCATGACAAGTTGCATTTTTCGTTTGAAGCACTTGCAGAAAGTTCGTCATAATTCCGTCACAGAAAGGTAAAATTGCCTCCTTGGTTGTTTTGATTGCAATCACCTGAATGAGACCACAGAGAAGACCCTGAATGCCCTCCTTCTGCTCTTTATCGTCATTGGTCAAGCAGGGCATGTTGAAGCTCTGGCCCAATCTATCATTAATCGCTGGAAGAAGCTGCATCAAAACGTTAAGGACATCTGGTGCAGAGTTCTGAATCAAGACACTAATAGCTTCAAATGCTCCAATTCTCAAGTTAGACTCAGTTGCATCTTCTCGATCCACCACCTGCAACAGAGTTTGAAGAAGTGTTGGCATGTACTGACTAAGCATATTGGTGCCTGTTTTCTCCGCTTGATCATCTTCTTTGAACGCAGCGGCAAGGTTGTGAATTCCAAAGCAGGCCTGACTAGAAACGCGGGGAGTTTCTGTCAACAATTTACTAGCAAGGCCATTGACCAAGGTGGGGAATGTATCAGCTGGAATAGCCCGAACGTGCAAGTCGCAAATCTTCCCAATTGTCCAAGCCGTTGTATCTTTGACGAGATCATTGGAGTCAGATAAGGCATTCAACAACACTGGCACAGCCTGATTGACATAGGTACCAATGGCAGTGTCGTCAGGTCCGTCCAAAATACAACTGAATGCCATGGTGGCTGCTTCGCGATTCCTCCAGTTCTCCGAAGTGATGTTTGCCTGCACAAAAGGCATGATAACAGGCACCACATCATTTTCCACTGTCGCTGCCACAAGCTGCAAGCAACTGGCACCACTCATACTGAGATTCCATACATCATCATCAACTGCCAAATCTTCATCTTGCTTCATTAAAGTCTCGGTTAAAAGAGGACACAAATGCTCCAAAGCAGCCTTGACATACCCCACACAAACATTCTCGGGCGGTACCTCCCTCCCCATCTCGGCACACTCATTAGACACCTCAATCAATTCAATCTCTTCTTCGCAAACAGTACTCCAAAACTCAATAGCCTGCAGTGCCACCATCTCCTCGTCACTACGAATGGTAGCAAATGTCAACTGAAACAAGGTTTGCATATACGCCTGTAGTTTGTCATAATACTGAAAGGCAATCTGCACGATACACTCATACGCCGCGGTACGGACCTCAGCAGAGGGGGATTGAGTCGCCTCGCAAATCGTTTTCATAATCATGTTCCGCTCCGTTTCATTGTTCATATTTTTCCGCGTAAAGGCCAGCGAGTTGCGCAGGGCATGAGCGGCCGCGAGACGGATGGGATCGGGACGGTCCGGACGGATCCCATCGACGATGGTGGTAAGCATGAGGTCGGTGGTATCGGAAGCGATTTCGGGAATGTCGGCCACGATGGCGATACGTTCGCACGTGAATCCGAGGCATTCGAGGGAGGATATTTTCACCCCGTCGTCGGACGAGGGGGAGGTGACGTTCTCCATGAGTATGGTCAGGAACTCGGGCCATTCTTTGTAGGGGAGTTCAATAGTGATGGTTTCGGCGCAGGCTCGGGCGGAGGTGTGTCAGGGTCATTGTTCGGACGACTGAATGGCCGAGATGGCGGTGGTTTTAATCGCAAAGCGCTGCTCGGCAGGCAGGTCAGGGCCTTCCATCGATTGCGCTTCTCGGTCTGAATGGCGTCGTCTTTGGCTCATGTTTTGCATTTGAATGACAGTGAGACAACAGTCGCGACTGAATAATGACACCGTCAATGAACACATTGATCAATATAGTGACGTACCGTTGAGAGGGCAATGAAGAATTCAGTTAGATTGCTCGGCTGCCTTTAATGCGGCTTCGGCCGCACGTCGGTCGGCCTCCACTGGTGATTAATGAAGCACCACGGCGACGGCGTTGGCAGCGTTGGCGGCGGCTGCTGGAGGCAGCGGCTGGGGGAGATCAAATACATTGGCAAATATGTTGGTGGTGGCCTACTGTTGAGCCTCTCTTTGGCGGCGGCTTTGGCGGCGGCTGCGGAGGTCATGGTCATTAATGATATGATTGGAAATCACATGCCGCAGGTTCAAGTCACGCAGAAACTGATGGCTGTGAGAAGGTAATTCTGATGACGTTGCCTTCTCCTGGTAGAATTCCTGTAGATTATTAGGTGTGATGGACAGACGCCTTCTTATTTTGTTAGCGAAAAGTGGGTAGAATATTCAACTCCACGATCCACAATTGGGGGAAGAGATACACAGATATATCCAAGCATTTTAGAGTGATATTAGACTTCCTCTAGAAAATTCACACGCTGAAAAATAAAATTCTCATCTTGTAGATTTTTGAAACTAATATTATGAGATCTTTCCCCTTTCCTTTCCCACACTCCACTCCACACTCCACACTGCCACAGCCCACAGCCAGCTATAACAGCTATCCACTACACTTCCAACAGGGAAGTCTTCTAGACAAATACATGCAATGACAACAAGATTAAGGCGCAAGGCGAATGGGTCAAATGGTTCGTTACCAATTTCATCACCTCTATCACAACATACTCATATGACTCATAAAGTTGCGAGGAAATCTTCACATTCATCAGTCTTGACATGGTGCTTGGTCATTACGTCAATGTTCATCATGTTGTGTATTGCTATAGAAAAGTTATCTGGTAGAAAAATGCATCATCCAAGAAACGTACTGAATAAAGCAAGCCATCACGTGAAGAACATAGGACTCCGTATGAAAAAATCCTCGCGTTCGATGATGAAGAAGTCTCGCTCTATACAATATGTCAATCTCAATGCACCTCTCGAAATATATGATCTTGTAGTGGTTGGATGCGGACCAGCCGGACTAACAGCTGCACTTTTCGCATCGCGAATGGGATTAAAGACATTGGTTCTTGGTAGTCCATCCACTGGCTCACTGTCTGGTACCGATACATTAGATAACTTTCCCTCGTACACTTCCTCTTTTGGAGGAAGAGGTTGGCTTGAATCTACAATGGATCAAGCTCTTGAATTCGGAGCGGAATTTGCTCCTCCTACAGCACTTGCTATTGATCTTGTCAAATCTGGTATAGAGTTTCAACTTAGTCTAAACGATTTGTCAGAAAGCAAAGTTCATTCAAGAACAGTTGTTATTGCCTCTGGTTCAACTCCAAGAAAACTGAATCTACCTCATGAATCGGAACTGTGGGGTCATTCTTTGCATAACTGCGCATTGTGTGATGGAGATGCTTACGGCCCGAGACAAATTACTTCATCTGAAGGTGGAAAGAATGTCGTTGTCATTGGGGGAGGTGATGCAGCTGTAGAAGCTGTTTCATTACTCGCTCGAATAGGTGTTAAATCAATCCAATGGATACATCGACGAGATGGGTTCAGAGCAAATGCCGCAGAAGTAGAAAGAGTGAAAAGCTTGCCCAATGTTCAATCATGGACCTCATTTGTAGTTACTGAGTGGATTGTCAAGGAGAGTAACGGAATGAAAATCCTAGACGGGGTAAAGATAGTTGGCAGCAAAAATGGAGTGGCTGATCCTAGCTCAAGTTCATCTCTTACACTTCCATGTGATGGTGCATTTCTAATGATTGGGTCTACCCCAAACACCAAATGGCTCAAGACCTCAGGAATGAATACTGACGATTTTGGTCTCATCCGGATGCAAAGTCACGACTCCCATGACACAAAGCCTTTTTTATCATCACAAACTTCCATTCCCGGAGTATTCGCTGCTGGAGAGGCCATTGATGGAATATATCGACAAGCACTGACCGCTGCTAGTGATGGTGCCAAGAGTGCCATGGACGTTGAACGATTCTTGAGATTATCTGCTGCACCAATTCTTCCTGCGGATCGTATGAAAGTTGTTCCGTCACGTAATTATAACCCAATAGACGACGAAGGCCGCGATGACGAGTCTGAAACCGAGATAGATTGCGACTTGAGACAAAGCAGTTGCATTAGACAGGTCATATCAGAACATCCAGTTGTTATATTCAGTAAATCCTTTTGTTCCTACTGCCAGCGGGCAAAGGAAGCAATCAAAGCAGAAGGTGTTCTTAAACCCGTGGTAATAGAGTTAGACTTCATGGGAAGAGACGGAAAACAAGTTCAGAGTACCCTCGAAGAGATGACAGGAAGACGCACAGTGCCCAATGTGTTTGTAGATGGTGAGACAATAGGCGGTGGTTCAGAAACTGTTGCATTGCATCAGAGTGGAGAGCTGAGAAAGCTGCTGTTGGAAGCAGGTGCAATACCCTGATGAGATTCATACTACAAAATATGCACCAGCAGAGAGAATGATTACAGACAGTTTATGCAATTCCTCTAGGTACAGCTCCAGCAGCAATCTCAGTCAAAGCTTTTCTTACTGGACTGATCCCATTCACTATATTCATGCCCATACTGCGACTATAACCTATTAGACTTTGTATCCCTCCAACACTTCCTGACTGTATATTGCTTTCAACGTCTGTAACACTGCCAGGTACTTTGCCACTTTGTCTGAAGACTTCATGCAACCCATGCACACCACTGACTACACCCCATCCCTTCAGCATTCGATCGTCATTGTACCGATCCAAAAATAAATCTGTTCCACCTACATCCATCCCTGAGTCAATTGCTTCTTTAACAAGGCTTGAAAGAGTGTTGACATCGCTCATGCCAAGATTTAATCCTTGCCCGGCCATAGGATGCATCGTATGAGCCGCATCTCCCACAAGCGCTACTCTAGGAGAAGTATATCCACCTCGCCTACTTCCATTTACTGAACTATGTGATACATGAGAAAGCGTGAGGTCGAATCCCATTATTGGACCAACTACACCTTTTGAACGAGGTGGTACCCGGAAGTAATTGCGCGATGGTGATTCGGTCCATGTTCCCATTGTAAATGCAGCGTTGGTTGTTCTTAACAGAGAATCCATCTCTTTTGCAACTCTTGCAAAAACAGAAGGATTGTTTGATATGTAATCAGGAAGTATGGATGGGTTGACATTTGGACCCTGACATAAATGCTGATTGAGTGTGTTTACAAACTCTGCTGAAGAGAGTGACAGAAGATGATTTGCTTCTGATGGCGTTGTCGACCACACTACATTTGCATACGTTGGGCCATTTGTTTCATCATTCACACTGTTCCATACTGGAAGTAATGCAATAGGACCATATGGCAAGAACCGTTGGAATGCAGTTTGTCCCATGCCCCAGCTTCCTCTGCTGGTGTCTAATTCAACGGTGCAAGTCACAGCCTTCCGCCCGTACGATCTAGATACCATAGGAAAGTTGCCGACAGTTTTTCTAACGAACGAGTTCGCTCCATCTGCAGCTACAAGCAGGTCAGTTGACAGTGCAACTTCTTGCTCGTTGTTTCGAATGCATTTAATTTGTACATGTGGAGGAGGTTCTATCTTTCCCATATGACTATAAGAAGGTGCCTCAATGGAAGTGATCTGAATATTGTCCAGTAGATCAATACGATCATCATTCTTAAACTCATCCCATACTGCTGATACTAATGGTGAATCCTCCACAACTGCACCTAACCAAGGCTTTGTTTTAGTATCTGAATTGCCCATAAGTTTCTTTAGGTTGACTAATCTACCGTCGTTAATTGCGTCTTCTAAATCATCCCCAACGAAATGAAGCTGAGCTGGCCCATCATGTTCCCATATTTGCATTGAATCGTATATACCACAACGATTTGACGTAATTAATCTTTGCAATACCGATGGGCCAAGGTATGACAAACTGGTCGGAGAAAGTGCATAGGCTCTTGGGTTAGGGTATGTGTTTGATTTCGATGTTATAGCATCAAGTGATGGTGGAGACGATCGCTGTTCTAGTAATGCAATTTTCATTGGACGACGTCGATTGTTCTTAATTAAACCGTCGTCTAATAGTAAACGTGCAAGAACTGACCCCACTGCTCCTCCGCCGGCTATTATTACATTGTAATGTTCGTGTCTAGCCGGGGTACTCGAGCCGAATCTGGCTATTGAACTGCATGGCAACCAGCCGAAATCATTGGCTACTCGTGTTTTCAATACGTTGAATGCCATATTCAACATTTACTATTCAGGTTTGGTCCTGGGGATTATGTAGACCCTGATTCTTGATCCTTCTAGATGCTCGCTTCAGCAGCGTTCACAGAGGTCTCTCTTTTATATCTCTTCTCTGCAGCACGGTCTGGGTGCGGTGGACGTCGGACTGCGGTCAGCAAACAACCAAAACATGGTCAATGGTCAAGGTCAGCTGGTCAGCAGTCAGCACTCAGCACAAGTCAGCAAGTCATTCAGCGAGTGACCTGTACTTGTACCCAAAAATTGGTTCATATTCACCTTTACAATATGAAAAGATAATCGGGTGCAAGATATTTTCTGCTCAGCGTCGACACGCACCTCTCCACTCTCCACCTGCAAAACAGAAACAAGAAGAAGATATCCGCAGGAGACCATAGACTCTAGACTGACTCTACCAAGATGCAACTAAAGAACTCCATCGCGGCTTTAATCACGTCATGCTCTTTAACCGGAGCTGTTGCCTTCATCCCTATACCACATCAATCAACACGGCCAGTGTCGTCGTCGATACTTCGACAGAACAATTTTGACGGCCCTTCCTTTGGTGGCGATGGGACAGGCGGAGGGTATGAGGAAGTCGAGTTTACAATTCATGCTGATGGGAGGTAGGCACAGGGAGCAAGAATAACTTTTATGGTATTATTAGCTCATACTAACTAGTTGTTGTACTCTAAGGATCACCGAAGTAGTGCGAGGTGTAAGGGGACCTAATTGCCAGAAGGCTACAAAATCAATCAACGAAAAATTGGGGATTGTTACTAATACAGAAGCAACAGAGGAGATGTTTGAGCAAGAGCTGGTTGTTGATCAGACTGTTACTCAGGATGTTGATGGTGGATGGGATGGGGCTACTAGCTGGTAGAAATAAGAAATGGAGTTGTGAATCTGTTTGCTGTCAACTATCAATAACAGATTCCTGAAACCTACCTGAATACTGTCGATCCATCATGTAAATCATTGAACAGACCTATGATGTAAACGTTCCATTATGGTTAAATTGTTAATACTTAGATCCGAGAGCTCTCCTCGGGTATCGGGTATCATAAATAGAAAATCACGAAAATAGACAGATGACCATACTGATTCGTATAATTAAAGTCTATCACGCTCTCTTTGCCTAAATTCATCTTTGTCCTTTCTATCACGCTCTCTTACCTTGTCTCTGTCCATATCCCTGTCATCATTCAAATCAGCTTGCATCTCGGATGCTGTGCTTGAAACTTTGTCGTACCCCCACTTGCATATTGCAACAATTCTATCTTTGATCCTGTGCTTCCTATCCATTATCATCACTTTGTCGAATATCAGCCCGCCCACAGTTGCTGCTTTCCCCAATATTCGTAATTCTGTATTGATTTTCAGTATCAATTGAAGTAACCCGACAACTCGCATCCCCATTGTTCTACCGAGATCACCGCGGGCATTAGAACCATTTGTAAACGAGGCAAATAATACAGCTCCAATGATACCACCAATCCACTGTGGTAAAAGTGGAACATTGCCTCCACAGAACGACCCAACCAATGCCATGGCCAGTAAAGCAAATGTCATCTTAAACTCAGGATCATCCTCATAGACAGCTTCGTAACGCCATGGACTACCATCTTCTTCCACAGGAGGGAATGGTCTACGTGGACCCTGCCGTATCATAGCTTTCAAGTGGACCATTGTCGGGTATTGTCTTCGAACAGATTTTGTTCTTTGCAGAGTCATGATAAGTGCCAATCCAAGTGCTCTACTGAGTTCCCCATAATCATTTCGTAGAAATCCTGCAAAAAATAGCATGCCTGCAAATATGATTGACATTCTCAATGCATCATTCATTAACGACTGTCCAATAGATATATTTTAATCAGTATTTTAACCTTTGATACATAAACAGTAGCAGAAAGGTTGTAGCAGTCAGATCTCACCTTTCCGATGAAACTACCCAAAGCAGCTCCAACAATAATGCTTCCCAATCTTACTTTCATGGCTCCAAATCTTGTTGACATGAAAATTGTGACTGCATCTCTGCGTGGTGATGCATATCCGTCATCATTTCCTCTCCTCCTTCTCCTCCGAGGTTCTTCTAATGATTCTCTTCTTTCATCGTCAATGGATTTAATTGGAAGATCTGGTCCACCTATAGGGTCGAAATCATTCGTTATATCATCAATAGGTTGTCTTTCAGAAGCAGCAACATCTGTCGTGGGGAACATGTAATTGATTGGTACTCTTTCAGTCTCAGCTGGATTGTAGTCGGAGAATGTATTGGGTGGAGGTGGTGGGGGAGGCGGTTTTTGACGCTGTAATTGCTCCTTTTCTACAGGTGCTTTGTTCTTGGAACCAAACCAACCTTTCTTCTCTTCAGCAACAGAAGATGAATTCCTCACCTTATTTCTCGTGTAACGGTCCGGTCTAAAATTCATGCTCCTGTCAGATTGTCTAGGATCATCAAAATCTGGTGGGGGTCCTTGCACTCGTCGTCCACCATTTTCATTGTACCGTGTAGGAGGCAGAGGACGTCCTCGTGGTCTATCATCGTAAACTGGTCTATCATCTGCATCTCCACCACGCACCTTTATACAATTCACAATTGAATTCGCATTTCCTATGCATGCACTACTGCGATTCTTTTTCCGCAGTGATAATGTTCTAGACTGTATTTTTGACAATGAATAAGATGAATCTGCAGTTTGCGCTGATGGGCCAGTTTGGCATCCAACTGCTACTACAGATGTTAACGCCAGGCAAAAAATACTCGGACGAACACAAGAAACAAATAACATGTCGATTGCCAGCCTCAATTTAAATTGGATAACACTACGAAACTTGATGTGATCTCATCTTGTGATGATGCTGGAGGTCTTCATGTTGATGGTTGATGGAGTTGTTTGGGCGGGAAGGGAAGCGAGGTATGGCGGTATGGTAGGTGGTAGGTAGGTACGTGTATGTATCCTGATGTATCTAGGTATCTACCGTAGAACTTGATAAGTAAAATAGCTAAATACTCTTTGTATTTGTATGGAACAGCGAGTTAGACATGGGCTTAATTATTTAGGCGGCCATCAAACCCTCAGTACTGAACACATATCCCAATACTTCAAAAGGGTGACAAAATGTCACCCTTTTGATTTGCCCTTTTTCGCGATTTCAAAAGGGTGACATTTTGTCA
>JALLPH010000704.1:0-15753 GCA_036939855.1 Cyclotella choctawhatcheeana
GAGGATACCCCTTCCTATTGTATTTTTGTCGGAAATCGTCGGCTCCCACCTCCCATGTCCCAGAGATAAATATGTAGATAATTGTTGATGGGTTAGTATTTGGTTGAAAAATTTCACAAGTCGAGTAGAGGTTGATGGAAGTATCTGTGATTGGGATTACGGAGGCATACAGGGATGCTGTGGCAGGTTTTCCAGGGTGTTCACTTATCTTGTTATATTGCTTGCTGGATCTAGTCGTGCGATGGGAGGTGTCTTCCTCATAGACTGCATATCTATCATCTGGAAGTATTTGGTAGACTTGTAGTTCTTGACATGATGCAAGCCAGTGGTACTCTTTGTGCGGATGGCGTAGGTATGGCCCAAGCTGCTTAATATTTGTAAGTGCCTTCGGGACTACATCTTTCAGATTTCAGACATGAGATCCACAGTCCACAGTCTAAGATCTGCTTTTGTGGGCTGTTCCTATGAGAATAGAATCTTGTACTTGTGCCTGGGGCATTTGTAAAAATTTCCCATGCTATATCCGCCAATGAGTGAGTGCAGTAGTAGCGTTGACATCTATTAAGGGTTTCAGCCATATAGTGACCAAAGTGGAGTTGGGACTTGGAGGATTCTGTTCTTTCACACGCATGTAGCCAGAAGTGTTGAAAATCATGAGAGTGGACAAAATCATCAATGTTGCCTTGTTCACCCAGCGAGCTGAACAGGACTGCTGCCTCTAGCATCAGCAGTTCTGTGTAGGGATCTGTTCCTTCTGGGAAAACGTACTTGCCCTTCAGAATTGACTCTACTGCTGGTCCGTCTCCAGAAAATCCAACATCATCCAAGAGCTTGTTATGCGCCATAATTGGAGCAGAATATGCCAGTCTGTACCGTTTGCCTATGGTCTGCCCAGCCACCTCTTCAATATCTTCCTTAGAAGTAGTTTTTGGTCTCTACTGAGAAGACTTTCCGTCCTTTCCCTTCGTTGGCAGTTATCTTGACTTCATGAAAGTTCCCACGGCTTTCTTCCCTTTCTAGCATGTGCAACAGCTCACGTGCCTTCTTGCTATTGCCCTGTTGCTCAATGACCTCCTCTATTTTCTGTCTCACATGTCGACATCGGAGTTCCGGTGCCTCGGTCTCCAGCTGCTTGATTTGGTCTTGTATTGCTATCACAGTGGCATCAACTTCATCGAGAGTTTAGTCCCTTGGCTGCTTGACTTCCATCTCACTGCAGTCTTTTGCTAGTACCTTGCACTGTCTGGAGAGATTTCTTGGATCACCTAGCGGCTTGATCTTGTGTCGGCAAATTCTCCGAAACAGGCGTAGACGTTTGAACCAGTATGAGTATGAGACTCTCGGACTACATGGTAGTTTCCCGGCGCACTTCTTTTTGCACCTCGTCTCAGCACATTTCATCAGCTCAGTTTTCTTGCAGTCCAGCTTATTGATCTCAGCTTTAACCATATCTGGTGGCATGGATTCATGTAATTGGAAGAGTCAATTGTAGTTCTCAGTCAACCTATGTCGCCGTAAGTTATCTCGAAGTGACTTGTTGTACTCCTTACAGACTTTATAACGTTTAGCCTAAAGCTTCCTGCCAGGAAGGCGCACCAGCTGAGAATATTCTGGACCCAACAGTTGAGAGAGATCAATGTCTACAGCATGCATTACCATCACCACATCCTGTCTATTGAGTTGGTGGTGGTGGTGACAATTGTTAATACGTAAGAAAGCTCCCTACTTTTCACACCAAGATGAAGTGACTTTGGACTGATTCGGGCCATTCATCGCATCACAACAAATCCAATGTCTCATTATAAGTATACTGAATGGTTGGAGAAGGTTGAGATCAGAATCCATCAACATGCATTACCATCACCGCATCATGATGGCTAACAGTTGGTGATTGTATTGAGAGTCAGGGGATGGGGGCAAATTTGTGTCGACCATATGGTATCTGCCTCCATAACTGATTTTGATTTGAATGTTTTTAATCTAACTGATTACCCAATACAAAACTTACAAAACTCGCATATTAACACATGACCTGGTGCTGGTGACGATGTCATGGAATAATTCCAATTCCAATGTTTACATTGTTAATTTATTTATCTTATTAATCTGCACCTTAGCTGCTGTGGTCTGATTTATTTCATCTGTTGTTTCAGCTGATGCTTATTCTTCCCTTCTGGCATCTGAAGGTCAGGTAAGAAACGGTGCTCCAATTTCGGAAGTGTTGTTGATCGAACAATTTCAATTTCGGCCCTGATGGCATTTGTAGAATCTTGGGATGGTCCATCGTCGAAAAAGAAACCTGAGATAGCCATTGGCTGATTTGGTACTCTTGCTAATATTACCTAGTCACATTAGCAATCCATGGAGTCCTCGCCCCGAGATAGGTAAAGTTAGATACTACAGGAACAAAGGGTCAGTCTGACTCTAAGGCAAAAGTTGCTATCACAAAAATAATATTCCACTCAACATAAAACTCTTATAGTTACAAGGTGCCTTAACTGACATAAAACATCAAAATACTTTCTTATTCTTTGACGTCTTGGCCTTGGCAGACTTGCTCTGCTTAGAAGATTTGGAAGTAGTAGGAAAAGTGGTGGGACGGTTGGTGGGTGGACTAGAAATGGGAGAAGTTGTGGTTGGAGTGCCTGGATCCTCTCCATCGCCACAAATGAAATTTCCAGGGTCGTTGATATCCTCTCCACAGGTCAAACCTGCACAGAAACATCTTTCCAGATCATTGGGGCTACATGGTGTACCTTCAATTACATCACACGGAGTCTGGACATAACAAGGACAAGTACACAATGGTTAGAAACATATGAAGCATAAATAAATGATTGTCAAAAGGAACCAAAATGACTTGCAGGAGAAGGTGTGACTGGTGCAGAGGTAGCTTCAAGGTTAAATCCCACCACCATTGGATCATGATCAGAGAATCGCACGGTCATATCAGCATCAAAGATATTCTTGTCTTTGCCAAAATCGGTATTGTAATCGAGGGCTGCTGCTTCATCTGCATTGACATGCCAGGATGATGCTCCAGTAATCAAATTGTTGAAAGCAGAGTTGGCGAGAACATAGTCCAGGGTTCCAATCTGACCATCGAACCCATAACTGTATGCATCATCACCATTGAAACGATAGTCAACGTCAATATAACCCACACTTTCAAAGTATTTGATAGGATCTTCCATTGCATAGGCGTTCATGTCACCCATCAATGCTTTCAATGAGCAACCACCTCCAGTAGGATCAGACTCCATCCAAGCATGGATTGCCTCTGCACCCTGTTCAATATCACAGAAAGGGTCAGAGGATATCATGGGAAATGGGTACACACAGAATTCATAAGTACATTTGAATGTCATTATGACTGACCTTTTTACGTCTAGCATTCCAATTCCCCGCACCATCTTTCTTGTCAGCGTCATCACCACTCCCGGACCCTCCCTTTGATTTGAGATGATTCAGCGCCAGAGTAATACACGCACCACCTTTGGGTTTAAATGATGCAGCAATCGACGCTCGGTTAGTGCTCGGCCCATCAAATACTGCCGTGGAGTTATCGATTCCAATTGAAGGCAACACAGCGTCTCGTAAAACTACCACATTACCAACAACAGAATCGATAGTAGCTGCCTTGTAGAGAAAGCCACTCGAAATGGCATCGCTTATGTCTACGTATTCTTGGCCGGGTTTCACCCAGGCAAAGTATCCAGGACCAGCAATCTTATTCAACTCAGCAACCAAATATTCAAGCGCGTTGGAGGGAGAACCCTGGGTGAAGAAGTTTTCCAATTCAAGCATTCCAAGGATGTCAGGATCCATTTTAATGATGGAGTTCACGAGCTTCTTTGCTTGTCGGTCAAACTCTTCCTGATTGTTTGCACCGCGAGGTTCAAGACCATTTTGGGTCGTTGAAGATCCATCATCAAGGGTGCGGAAGAAGTTCAAAACGTTGCCGCTCACTAAAGTGAGGGCACCTCCAACGTTGGGCGGGGCTTGTGGACGGGGATTGGCCTTCACGAAGTCGACAGTGCCATCTTTGACACTAGTGACACGCCAGGTAGCATCAGACGCCCTATTTCCTGCCCACTTGTAATAGAGTACACCCGTTAGATCAGTTACGGTATCGCCCATTCTAGGAGAGTTGCCTGTATTGTATCCACCACTGACACAATTTCCGCTTCCGTCAAGATCACCAAAGCCGTCAAGGTTGCAAATGAGTTGGTTTTGCCTTGACAGGCCATCATCATAGGTGATTCGACGGGCTCCAAGTTCCTTGATGTGGGCGTCATAGCCAGCTGCACTGGGGGCATTCTTCTGGGTGTAAGTGTCTGGACGTGAACCCTGAACAAGCTTAACCTCATTGAATCGCGCGAGATTGTACATCTCAGTAATGAACAGAGTATCCGTGAATTTGACAAGCATGCCTTTGAGCAATGGGAAATAGAGCAATGAATTCCAGTGTGATTCTTTAGAAATGAAAATAGCTGATAATGAGCTGCATTTCTCACCTTCATATGCTTCCAAATCGGGCTGGTAATCACCGTTGCCGTTCATAGTCGTCCCACTCGTTGGTAAGGTAATAGTGGCAGCTGAAGGGAGGGTGTTGCCGCTAGAAAGGATCTCGACGCTCGTGACTTCCTTGAGCTGTGTCTCCCCGAAATGCTCGTCCACGGTGCCATAGACTCTGACCTGAATAATGGTTTGGTTGAATTAGCGGAGCACAAAATGAAAATGTTAGCACGGGTACAGCGTTTTGATGATCGAAGACAGAGCCAAACTAAAACAAGCTATGATCATACCAAATCTCCAATGTTGACATCCTTGATGGTATTGGGATCGTAGACATAGATGCCTTCAGATGTTAGAGGATCACTGTCAGCATCGCTGTCTTCCTCCTGAAGAAAGAAACCATTCAAGTTACGCTTCTCGTCTGCATCGCCGTCTTGGAAGTCGCCTATGAAATTGAGAGACAAGGACAAGACGTTAGTACGTTCAGTGAGTACATATAATATCAATACGAAACAGAGTTGTAGCTTCGATTTGCTACTGCTACATGACAACGGTATGATGAACTCACCGATAACAACAGCTTCAACATAAACAAGTTTGCCTACATGTGGCGAACTATCACCGTTTCCCTGGATATCGTTGATCTTCATGAGTGTCGAAGGAAGAGGTGATGGAGTCGGGGCTGTAATGCTTGACGAAGGATTCACCGAGCCAAATGTAGGACCGAAGGGGTCCTGACCGACAAAGTCGGCCTGCGTGAGATCCGTTATGGTGCTGCCATCGATTTTCTTGACGGAGGTGGCCGGGTCGCCCACAACATAGAACACTTGGACATCGAAAGAATCTCTGTACACTAAGCTGGGGTCTTTTCCTTCAGAGGCTCCAGTGAAAGGCAGATCGACACCACCGAGTTGTTGACCGTAGAGTGGCTCATCCGCACTCGCAGTGTCAGTAATGCCAATCGCATCGTAGACATTAACAAAAGTGCTAACGTCGTTCACAGTTCCATCATTATCGCTGTCGATATCAGTAGTGCCTTTTGTACCGGTAAAGTCCTCCATCAAGACAAGAGTGAATGATGGATTTTCGAGATCATCCATGGTCATGACGACAAGACCGTTGGAATCGAACGTTCCACTAAATTGAGCTGCCCGATCAACAGTTCCTTGACTTCCACCTGTGTCACTCTCAACGCTTACAATCCAACCGGTGAAGTTCGATCCATTTCCTTTGTCAGAGTCGGCGCATATGATCTCGACAGTAGTATCTGGATCGGTTCCAATAGGATTTGGTTGGAACTCGTTGATCTTGGCATTGACACACGTGTTGGCTGCATCGGCAGACGCAAAGGATGTCGCAAAGATTGCGAGTGCTCGGAGGTAGTTATGAAACATCATTGTGTTTTCCCTATGTGATTATTCAGAAGTACATTAAAGTTATATCAGACGAGATTATGATATCTTGCAAGGCACCAATCGATGTGTAGAACCATCCGCATTCAATTGAGGTAGAACACTTACCAATCTTACCGATTAATGAGTTGAGCGGCAGAAGACTGATAGCCTAGGTATTTTTGCCAAGAGGAGAGGAGACACAAAAAAATCTTTCACCTCTCACAACACAATAAGATTCGGCGTAGATACGAGATTCAAAAGATTCGAGGGACTGTGTCGACAAATAAAACAACCTCATCTGGATCTTTCATCCTCTTCCTCTGACGCCGATGTGATTCATTGGATTCGTCGACAAATTCTTCACGCTTCTAAAACAGACGAGGGGAATGGCTTAGAAACGAATCTATTAGTGCCGATAAGGTTCAATTCATTATTTGATTCGGTAGATTCGATATTGTATCTTTTGATCTGGTGCCAGTTTGACAATATTATCTTTCTAACACTCTCTCCATCGTGTTCATCTGCAATCTTGTGTGGCGTCTCTCACAAGTTCAGCGACATTATCTTCGCCTCCGTCCCCTCGATCAACAACACTTATATCCACAACCGAACCAAAATACTAGCACCAATTACCATGATGTTCAAAGCTGCTGCCAGGCAACTAGCCCTATGCCTCTTTCCCCTAGCTGCATGCCATGCTCAGACTCCACTGAATGTGACTTTCCTCCACATCAATGATCATCACAGTCATTTCGATCCCAACAGCTTCGATATGCTTCCCGAAGTTGTGCCAGACGGACTATCCGTGGATGCCTCGGAAGGAGTCAAGGTGTATTACGGCGGCGCATCCTACATTGCAGGTGCCATCAAAGATCTTGCGGGAAAAGGTGGCCAGCCGGGGAATGAAGTTATGAAGATCCATGCTGGTGATGCAGTAACTGGTACGGTGTACTACAGTCTGTTCGGAGCGGAGCCAGATGCCGCCTTCCTTAATACTGTCGGCTTTGAAGCATTTGTTCCTGGAAATCACGAGTAAGTATACTTTGGATTATTGTAAATGCATAGTGGATTCTCATGGAATGCAACACTAACAACATTGGCATTTGAAATGCTATTCTATCATCGATATCTAGGTTCGATGACGGTGATGGAAAACTGGCCACATTTCTCAACATGTTGAAACTTCCTGTGACCTCATACAACTTGAAACCTGGACCCACTTCTCCATTGAATAGTGTAACGAACTTGGTAGATAAGTTCGTAAAGATGTTTGACAACAGCGACGGCGAAAAGGTCGGCTTTTGTGGCATGACTCCCAAGAAGAAGACCGAAGAATCATCTTTCCCCGATCCAGGCACTACAATTGAAGACGAGGTCGTGGCCACTACCGCATGCGTTGCCGATTTGAAGGCTGAAGGTGTCAACAAGATCGATGTCGTATCTCATGCTGGATACAAGGCCGACACTGAGAAATTGGCCTTGATCGATGGTGTAGATCTTATCATTGGAGGTGATAGTCACACGCTATTGGGAGTAGATGCATCTGGCTTGGGTGGGCCGTCATCTTCTCTTAATTACGCAACTATCATCGGTAAGGTGTGTGTCGTTCAGGCTTGGGAGTACCAAAAGATTATTGGGGAGATTAAAGTGAGTTGGGATGCCGATGGCAATGTTCTTGATTGCGTCGGAAAAGCCTGGTTACCTTTTATTACAGATAAATTCACCGTGATCAATAAAGCAGAAGGCAACGCTGACATGACAAATCCACTAGATATCGAGGTTATGAAGACTTGTCTCTCTTCCCAGCCTAACTTCTTACCGGCTGTAAAGGATATGGCAGTTGCCAATGCCCTTCAGCCATATTACGACAAAGGTGAGCATTGTTATGGTGTTTGAATGAATGCTGTTATATTTTGTGCATCTGATATCAATTGTTATTTTGCTTCTCTGATTCTTTAAAGCCGAAGATCAAATGGAAACTGAAGTTGCTGTTTCTAACGATAACATGTGCCACAACCGTGGACAGGGAGGAGATGTCCCTGTTAAGTGCAGTGAACATGCGGTACAAACCAAACTAGGTGGTGGGGTTTGTCAATTAGTTTCACAAGGTAATTTCATCGTACCGCTATTTGTGATACAAAGTTCTGCAGCACGCTAACATATTTGATGTTGCATCATTGTTAGGTTTTCTCTTTAAGGTTCCGGATGCTAACTTTGCAATTCAAAATGCTGGTGGCTGTCGCACGGACATTGACAAGGGCTCATTTAGCATTGCTAATGCTTATGGTATTCTTCCTTTCTCGAATACTCTTGTTACATTGGACTTGACTGGCGAACAGATCAAACAAGTTCTGGAGGATGCGTTGGAAAACTTCTTGAATGACACCATTGCTGGATCAGACGGAAGCTTCCCGAATGCTGCTGGACTCCGCTGGGAGGCAGACTACACCAAGTCTTTTGGACAGCGTATCATCAATCTTGAAATGAACTCTCGTCTTGAATCGAATGATTGGAAACCCATAGTGATGGATGCTCATTATCTAGTCGTCACAAACAATTTCATTGCCCAAGGCAAAGACGTAAGTTTGTGTATGCCGCTCATATGATTTAGATTGCACTATACTCATATTCTGAATTCGCCTATCATTGTACAGGGTTACCTCGAGTTTGCCAAAGCCGGAGAGTACACTGACACGTTTGTCAATTATGCTCAGAGCTTCATGGACTTTGCTGAATCTAAAGGAACACTTGAGACCCCCGAGATCGGATCGTTTTCTTCCCAAAAGATCAGTAAGTGCGATTGTATCTGCCCTTTGCCAGAGCAAAAGAAACACTAACACCCTTGCCACTTTTCATTATGCCAATGCCTTTTGAACCGTTTCGACAAAATTTGTCAGCCTTTGAAAATGGTGAAGTTGCTGACAGCGCCGACGTCTCCACTCCAACGCCGGCACCAGTGACACCAGCACCCGCAACGAGCCAACCCACTAACCGCCCCTCAAAAGCTTCCAAACATAGCAAGGCTGCCAAAGCCTAGTAACGCGAAGAGTGAGAAGTAATCATATTCATGTTGGGAGGGGTACAGTTGTTGACTTCTCTGTGTACTTTCCAGCCCATGGCAACCAGGAGAAGAGGGAAGGTATTGTCATTGAACTTAGTCTATTTAATCTAATACGTCTTGTAGGTACTTGCTGAGAATTTAGCTAGTCTGAATGGTAGATGTGTTTCTCGTGTTAATTGTCAATGGTCTATATCTGGTATCTTAACGGGTGTCTGGCATCATAAACAACTCTACCACTCTCATGATGATGTTTCATTTTGGAAATATTGAGTATAAGATGCCGTCCTTTGTTGCTTATCACTAGGACATTATTGTCAGATAGCTCCAGTCTCTACTCAAGATCATATGAAGTAGCAAGTATTGCCGACTACATTGGTGTCATCATCAGCCATAGAAGAATTTGTGGCAAATGTTTTGTTGTTCATTGTCCTTCATCTTCATCGAGAAGGAGGACCAGAGTTTTCTTCTGCCATAATATTTACTGCATTTACTACACAACTCCATACTCTTTCAACATCATCTGAAGTAACAACACTAAATAGACATGAACAAATATATGTAAGTGTCCCGAAATTCAGGTTAACTAAATGTCAAGTTAAAGTGTAACTCACTTATGAAATCTGTGTAGTAGCGAAAAAAATGAAACAGGCAACGGTTTAACTTGTGAGACACATCTGCATTTTATTGTAGACGAGTAAAACACCAATTCATCAACTTACACCCTCTCCGTAAACTCATTCGAAGTCATCCCCTCCAACGCTACATTCCCATCAAAGTCATTATGCAACACTGCCACACACGGACCCAATTTACAATTCTTCCCCCCCTGACATTTCCCATCTTCGATTATCATACATTCTTGTACATTCTGTTCTTGAGCCTTGGCGTATATTTCACCCAAGATGTGGTATCGATCCAAGCCTAGTTGTTGAAGACGTTTGGAGCAGTTGGTGGATGTGCACACTTGAATTGAGAAATCAGAGGCGGTGGCGGGGTCTAACGGTGATGAGGACGATGACGATGGAATGTCGCCGATCGTTGAAGCTAGTTGAAAAGGTGCGTGTGTTTTGGGAGCAACTGCGAATGCTTCAGATGAACGCTGGATAACGAATGGCAGTATTATTAACAGCTTCACCATCTTCATGATGTTATGAATGTGTGTTGGGAAGCAAGACTCAGCAACCAAAAGTATACTGCGACAGGATGCTGCACAGGATAAAGCTAATTTAGCCAGAAGGAAAATGACTGACGCTCACAGCACTCGGAGAGTCACGTGGAAGGTCTCAGAGCCACAAATCAGGCTGACGTTCCGGGAAGCAATGGCTCTCAGCAAGAGGATCAAGCGTGATAGAAAACACGGAATAATACGATCACCTGTAGCAGTAGCTGAGTGAGCTCTCTGAAGAGCTCACTTCTTTAAATTAATCTCTAGTTCCAATGTTAACTGGTGCAAACCTCTCGTGGACTGGCCTCGTCGGCTGATCTCTTGAGGACAAGCTCTCAACATTAATTTAAAGAAGGGGGAAAACAAATATGAGTGAATCTGACCGCGCTGCAGGTGGCAGGAATGCTGGTTCGGGTCGCGGAGGCCGAGGAGGTCGGGGCGGACGATACCGCAACCGCAGGAACCGCAGCGGGGCGTCACAACAACATAAATATACATCCAAGAACACCGAATTGAAGTATGATGTCTTCGAGGAAGGCAAGGCGGAGAACGCCTCCCAATTTGTGAAATCCAAACGAGCCATTATTGACTACATCCGGCGTTCAGACAACAAGGAAGCCGCGGCGATTGCGCTAGCCATTGAAGAGGAAGCAATCCCTGCCATCAACGCTCCAGCAAGACCACCGCAGATACCAGATCCAAACAACGCGGGGGCACTAATTGATGATGACACCGAAATAGAAATATGGCGTGAAGAAGTGAAGATGATAGCCAAGAGGCGTCAGAACCTGAGAGAGGGGCTGATGAGGACCTACGCGTTGCTGTGGGAACAGTGCTCGCCATCGGTGCAAGGCAAGTTGAAAGGCGAAGAGGGATGGGCGGCGGTTGATACTAATAAAGATCCCGTTGCTCTCATTCAGCGGATGAAACGAGTCTGCTGTGGTTTCGAAGCACACAAGCAGCCAGTGCACGCTCTTGTCCAGTCCATGAAGGTGCTCACTACGCACATACAACAAAATGAAACGAACGAGCAGTACAAGGAAGAGTTCGAGTCTATCTGGGAGATCGTGGAACAGTTCGGAGGAAGCCTAACTAATCACCCGGAACTGATCGAGCGCCGAGCTGCTGAGATAGCAGCCCAAGACGAGCCGCCTAGAGACGTTGGCGAAGTCGATGATGACGACAGGGAGATAGCTACAGCGGAGATTGCCAGCGAGATCAAGGCATCATTCATGCTGAGCGGAGCCCAAGAACGCAGATACGGTAGCCTAAAACTGCAATTGGAGAATGACTATACCCTCGGCAATGATCGTTACCCGAAGGATACTGAAGGAGTGCTCGGCCTGCTAAACAACTACAGGGACCCTTATCAACGTCGGCAATACAGGCCAGGTGAAGAGCGGGGAGGACAGCCAAAAGAAGAGGACGGTCTACAATTCGTGCAAGAAGGCACGAACGAAGAAAAAGAAGGTGCAATCATGGCACAACAAGGCAAGAAGCCTGGGGGAGAAGCGAAGACCAACAGCAAGGGCGAGAGTAACTGCTTCCACTGCGGAGGAAAGGACCATTGGGTGACTGACTGCCCGGACCTAAATGAAGCCAACAAGGGGAGTCTGATGATACAACTCGATGGAGCACTCATTTCCCAGGTCAAGAATGACGGGTTGACGGAGCGGAAAATCAAGCAACTCAAGAAATGCATCAGGTCAGGTGGTCTGCACCGTAACTACCTTTATCTTGACACGTGCACCACGAACAATCAAGTTGTGAACCCAGCCTACCTCAGTGGAGTACATAAGGCAGATACGCCTCTACACTTGCACACCAATGCAGGCACCAGTGTGTCACAGCAGCAGGGCTACCTGGGAGAGTTCCTATTCTGGTTGGATCCCCATGGCATCGCTAATGTCATATCTCTGAGGACACTCGAGGAGAAGCACAAGGTGACATACGATTCGGAACTCGACGGGGGCGCGTTTGTTGTACACACTGACGAAGGGAATGTGATCTTCCGCCGATGTCCAGAGACCGGCTTCCCTTACATCGATCTCGATGAGAATGCATCAGAGGCTGCAATGTTAGTCCAGTCCGTGCGAGGGAATTTCGAAGGGTTCACCAAGAGAGAAGTCAAGGGAGCCATCGCAGCGAGAGACCTGCAAGCCAACATGGGCCACATCAGTGACACCAATCTCGAGCAACTACTTAAGAAGAAGGACGATGTGAGTCAGTCTAACATTTTGCATGATTGTCCTGTCACCACTAACGACCTACACAACGCTAAAATCATCTTTGGGCCATCTCTTCCCCAACTCAAAGGGAAGTCCGTGAGGGAGAAGCCCATCAGGGCGGAGCCAGAATACACGAAAATACCCCTGGAGATTATTGAGCGCAATAGGTTTGTTACGTTGGTGGCGGACGTTATGTTTGTTGGAGGTTTACCATTCCTGATTTCGCTGTCGCGTCGGATTCGGTTTGTCACGGTGCAATACATGCCCCGCAGGACTGCTGGTGAACTCTGCAACGGCTTAAAGGCAATAGTTAATCTTTATAAACGCGCTGGTTTTACATGCCAAGCAGCCCTCATGGATAATGAATTTGAACCCCTCAAGACTCGTCTGCTTGATACCATCGACATCAATACCACCGCCAAGAACGAACATGTGGGTGAGATCGAACGCAAGATTCGTCACGTAAAGGATCACGCACGTTGCGTGCGAGCGAGTCTTCCTTTCAAGCACGTCGCTATGCCTAAAGCCATTATCAAGGCCATGATCCACCACATAGTCCTGTGGCTCAACGCCTTCGTGTCACCACAAGGCATTTCAACTCAATATTCACCGAGAGAATTAGTCCTACGTCGACAACTCAAATACAGCCTACACTGCAGCAAATTCGGCAGTTACTGTGAGGCATATGATGATCCCGATCACACCAATACCCAAGTGGAACGGACGCGTTCGTGTATCAACCTGGGGCCCACCGGTAATTGGCAAGGCACACATCGATTTTTCAATCTGGAGACAGGGGAAGTCATCAAACGTCGCACGTTCACTGAGCTACCGATGCCTGATAGCGTCGTGCACCGCATTGCATACTGGGGCGACAAGGATAAGCGCGAGCGCGGTCGCTTGCCCTTCCACAATCGCAATAACGAACCGTTTGATTGGACTGACGATGATGAGCCGCTTGTCGAGGACAACGCGGTCGAGCCTACCCCTGCACCAGCGCCATTTCCCGATATCCCTGCTGAGATGCCAGGAGTGCCTCTCGAACGCGATCTGCCCACGCCCGCTGTTGAAACTATCGAACCAACATGGGCCGAGCGTGCCGCCGCCGCCCTTAACAATGCCAATATTGCGCCCAATCTCATCCCCGCCAACGACGCCGGTGATGACAGGAGTGACATTCGCAACAATCACAATATACACAACAATTTTGTATACAATCTAAACCTTCGCAACAACAACGACAACGGTGACAATGATGCTGACGGACCGCCACAGCTGGTCAGAGACGAAGATAGTAGCGACGACGAAGATGAGAACTACGAACCGAGCGACCAAGAAGACGAATCACTGACGCCCGACGATGAAGCGTTGGACCACAGGAGTGCATCGGACGACAGGAGTGCGTCCGACGATGGAAATGACTTGGACAACAGGAGTGGGGAGGAGACCACGACCAGAACAGGTAGAGTAGTGAGACCAACTGGATCAAACTGGCTGTCAGACTATCAGATGCTGCAGGCGACGGGTAGATTCAAGGATGCGGACGCGCTTGAGGAAAAGATGGGCAAGGCGGACTTAGCGCAAGAGACAGTGGTAAACGAGCCGATCGAAATCGAGCCCGGTGAAGAAACAATCTTTGGGCACATCATGGTCCAACTCAGCCTGAAACAAGCGCTGAAGAAATGGGGCGAGCGAAGCGCCGCGGGAGCCAAAAAGGAGATGCAGCAAATGCATGACATGAACGCCTTCTTCCCCAGGGACGTCAACACCCTCACCAAAGAACAGCGAGTCCGAGCACTGTCCTCACTCATTTTCTTAAAAGAAAAGCATACTGGCGAGATCAAGGGTCGAACATGCGTGAACGGAGCGCCGCAACGTAAGTACATTAGAAAGGAAGATGCCGCTTCACCAACAGTGGCAACCGACTCCACTATGATGACTGGAGCTATCAACGCCCACGAGAAGAGGGACGTTGCAACTCTGGACATCCCTGGGGCGTTCTTAAACACTCTGACGGACGAATTGATCATCATGGTTCTGAAAGGCGAGCTGTGCGAGCTCATGTGCCAAGTAGATCCAAAGGTATATCGGAGATATGTGACAAAGGATAGAAAAGGGACCCCAATCCTATACGTACAATTATACAAATCCGTATATGGGCTTTTGAGATCCGCGTTATTATTCTATAGGAAGCTTCGTGGGGAGTTAGAAGATTACGGCTTTGTGATAAACCCCTACGATCCATGCGTGGCCAATCGCATTGCAGACGACGGGAACCAACAGACGGTCATTTGGCATGTGGATGATTTGAAAGTGTCGCATGTAGATGCCTTCGAGAATACAAAATTCATTCATTACTTGTGTAAGATCTACGGACCAAAAATGACGGTTACGAGAGGCAAACAACATCGATACCTCGGGATGGACTTTGATTACAGCACTCCGAAGGTCTGTAGAATCCTCATGGCCAAATATATCGAGGGGATACTTGAGGACTTTCCGGAACTCATAGACAAATCAGCGAAAACTCCGCACAACGAGAACCTGTTCAAGGTGCGAGATGCTTCGGAGGCAAAGTACTTAGACGAAGACATGGCAAGGATGTTTCACCACGCCGTGGCCCAACTACTATTCCTATCCTGTCGCGCGCGTAGAGACATCCAAACTGCAGTAGCATTCTTAACAACCAGAGTGAAGAAACCAGACGAAGATGACTGGGGCAAAGTGAAACGCGTGTTACAGTATTTATATGGGACGAAGCACATGCCACTCAACCTGACGGTAGACAACCTACAAAGTACTAAATGGTTCATTGATTCTGCCCACGGAGTACATATAGACTGTAAAGGGCACTCTGGTGGGGGAATGACCCTTGGCCAAGGAGCTGTCATGAGCGGATCACGAAAACAAAAAATAAACTCTAGGAGCTCGACCGAAACGGAGGTTATCGGAGTGGATGACTTCATGCCCAATGTCCTGTGGAGCTTATATTTCTTACAAGAGCAGGGTTATGGTACAGAACACGCCATCATCTACCAAGATAACAAGAGTGCTATCCTTTTGGAAACCAACGGTCGCATGTCTCAGAGCAAACGGACGAAGCATATCAAGATGAAATACTTCTTTGTGAAGGACAAGGTAGACAGCGGAGAAGTAGTGATAAAACACATGCCGGGCGAGGAGCTCTGGGCAGATGTTCTCTCTAAACCATCGACTGGTAAGCGATTCTTCGCGGACAGGAGTAAATTACAAAATGTAGCCGTACATTGGGTTGATGAGTCTCTCGGACCGGCGACGGATACGCCACCAATGACGATCACATCACCGCAGGAGTGTGTTGGGAAGCAAGACTCAGCAACCAAAAGTATACTGCGACAGGATGCTGCA
>JALLPH010000705.1:0-15729 GCA_036939855.1 Cyclotella choctawhatcheeana
CCCACTTAGAAAAGTGGCGCGCTACCCATCTATGATACCCGAGTTTTGAGTGAGTTTTTGTTTTTACTAAGGCGGGGAACTTTTAATCCCGCGTGTCCTATCAAGGACCCCCCCCCCCCAAATCGCCGGTTTTGCGCATGTAGAATCCCCGTACCATATTTTACCCCTTCTACGTAGTTTGCCCGCCGTATCTTCCACAAGACATGACGATCATGACTATCATGACATACAACAACGAAGACGGAGCTACTTCCCTTTGAATTCAAATGTTCAAATGTTCTACACGACAGCCATGAAAATATTCTATTTCATCGCTCTACAAGACCCAATGCTGCATACTTGCACCCTGTTGCAGCAGCAGCAGCAACAGTCTTCACAATTTTCACACCGTCGCCATCGCTATTACAAAATACAACATATCACCCATCGTCATGCCCCGATCTGCTGCTGTTGATGTTTTAGTCTTCATTGGCGGTCGCCAGTACTTCTCCACCAAGGTCTTTGTTCGCGACGTCGAAGACTACGGCCTCTCTGAACTTGCCCTAGAAGTTCTCACAGAGTATTCCCGAAATTGTGATTCCGCCACCACTTCGGACGACGACGAGTCACTACTGATTCACGCCCACATGCAAAGGCAAAGGCAAAGGATCTCCCACTGCGGCCAAAGCAAGCAAGCGTAGGAAGAAGAAATGACTTGGCTGGTAAATGGTGTGCTCACGTCATTGTATAGATGTGTTAATGTGTTAGTGAACTTGGATGTCTATTAGTCTATAGCATGTGTGTCAACTTATAGTCATAGCACTTGCACCCAGTCAAACTCTCAAAGCTAGCGAATCCACGTAGAAGGGGTAACTTTTGTAAGGGGGCGATTTGGGACCCCCCCCCCACCCCCTATTTCAATGTTAGGTTGATAGGACACACATGATTAAAAGTTCCCCGCCTAATAACGAAACGGAATTCCGACAAAAAGCACTCCAACTAATACGCTCTCTCCTCTCTCCTCTCAACTCTCAACGCCAAACACCGCCCAACGCCATGCCAATACTTAAAGAGCAATACTAGCTGTCAACTTTGGCAGGCTTGCAGGCACTTTGTCAACGATGTTCTTGACCCCATCCAAGATCATATCATCTTTGACATTCGGTCTCTTGTTAGTCACTGACCGCCTCCATACCAGCATTGCCACATCAAACAATGACAATGACGCCGACACCCTCACATCCAATCTAATTCAATGGGTACGCGACAGCGGAGGCTACGTCAGCGACAAAATAGTCTTTCGACACATCAACGATACGGATCCCACCTCTCCCCGCGGTGTGTTTGCCCTTCGTGATATCGACGAAGGAGAGACTCTCGCCATAATCCCGTGGGATATCATCATTAAATCTCCTGACAAGGAGGACGGCAAAGTGAAAGCCGGGGAATACAGCAAAGATGACTGTGCAGTCATCGAGGCGACACGCAAGGCCATGGCTGCGAGTGATGACGACATCACTCCCTACGGTAAATATCTGTTGTCTCAACCACAGAATTATACGGTTGGGTTTTGGACGGAAGGGGGACATGCATTGATGGTCGAATTGACGGGTGGCACTGGTTCCGGTTGGACAGTAGAGACTGATAACACATTGCCTCCCACCGATATCGATGACCAATTGATCTATGACTTTGGACATCAGTGCGGAGGAGATTTGAATGATCCCCTGGCTGTGCAGGCGGCCATGTTGGTGAGAGCTCGATCAGATTATGAATACATGGTGCCAATTTATGGTGAGTAACAATGGTATAATTCGTAGTACACCTCCTGAGTTGCAATGAATGCAGATTTAACTAATGTTATGGCACTGTCCAATGTAACATTATCTGTTGCATCTCAAGACATGTTCAATCACGACAACGGGAATTACAACATTCGGCACAAGTTCAATCCCTACACATCCTCAATAATAGAAACGGGCTACGGAGTCATCACATCACGTAAAATCCACGCCGGAGAAGAACTATACAACTCCTACAATAGATGCAGCATATGTGATGGATACTTGGACTGGTTCGGTACTCCGGAAGTTTATTTGCATTATGGATTTGTCGAGAATTACCCGCAGAGGTGGTTGTTTGATTTGGCACGTGTCAAGGTGGATTTGACACAAGATGATAACAACGAAGTTAAGGTTAAATTTTTAGTTCCCCCGTCCAAGAAGGGCGTGGATATGTTACGCAATGAAATAATGCGGTTGGATCAATTTGCCATCAAGTATCGGCATGAAAGCTATGGCAAAATGGGTATGCGTAGTATGGAATGGACCTCTCTTTGGGAGTACTTTGATGCAATACATACGGCACTTACGCTCGTGACGGAAACAACCGAAACACTAGTTGATGACGTATGGTCTATGGGGGATAGCTGGTGGGTTCAAGAATCAAGTGAAGCACACAAAGAGGAGCACAAGGTTCGACTACTCATCAGAGATGAGTTTTAATAGGAAAAGGTTGGAATACTAGTTTTAATAGGAAAAGAAACTAGATAAATTCACACTGAAATATAAGTTGCTAGCTATTAGAGATTCTCATTCTTTTTGGTAGTTAATTTCACTTACTACTGATGTAGGATGGAGGGTTTGATTTGTTCTAAGTGTCATGGAGAATCCCCAATCAGTGTATTTAGAGGGCTCATAATTTTTGTTACTATCTGATCTGCGCAATACAGATACAAAGCGACTATCATTACGCCTGCCGCCTACCACACATGGCTTTTCTTTCACTTTCCACTTTCCTTCTTTCGTTTTACGATTATCACCAAGGAACAATGAGTGCAACAATCAAACCAAAATACCTCCCCCAAATCGAACAAGGCGAAAATGATTATCGAACATATCGTCCACTCATCTTACCCACTGCATCGGGAGAAGATGGCATTACGATTCTACTCGTTAATGATCCCCAATCGAAACATTTTGCAGGTACGAAATATTATCACTTAGTACGCTTCATGATTCATGATATGATCGCAACTTATTTTAGTTATACATTATTCTTTCGCAGCATCTGTCTCGGTCGGATCGGGTGCCTCCTCGGATCCACGTGCTTTGCCTGGCCTCGCTCACTTCTGTGAACATAGTGAGTTTCAATGCGCTTTAGAGCTCGCCCATCAATCCATTGTCTCAACCTACCATCATAAACACTCTGGTTTCAGTGTGCTTCTTGGGGTCAACGGCATACCCCAAAGAAAATGAATACAAACAATACCTCGCCCAACATGGTGGCAAAAGTAACGCCTCCACTAGCATGTCACACACCACATATCAATTTGACGTATTGGCAGATCATGCCGAAAAGGCATTGGATATATTCAGTCACTTCTTTATCAGCCCATTATTTACTCAAAGTGGAACTGGGAGAGAAGTACACGCCGTGGATTCAGAGAATAGCAAAAATTTGGTCAATGATGGGAGGAGGAGATGGCAGATATTGAAAAGTTTGGGTGATAAGGACCATCACTTCACCAAATTTAGTACTGGGAATAAGTTTACTCTTCCCGTTGATGCTGATTCGGGCAATGCTCATGGTTACGGAGTTGGTGGTGGGGAAACTACTGGTGCTGGCACTTCCAATGGGAAAATAGACAATAAACCGCATCCATTGACTAAAATTCTGCCAAAGATGGATAGTAAATATGATGAACGAGATATGCCCGAATTTGTGAGAGCAGCGCTTTTGGCCTTTCATAGGCACCATTATCGTCCCAAGAACATGGTTGTGGTAGCGGTCGGCCCACAGACTCTAGATACTCTTGAATCTTGGGTGATTCCGAGATTTTCAAATATACCGGATCATCCTGAATCTCAATCTCACGAAGAGGCTCAAGACGATACAAATATGGCTAGAATGAACCAGTTAGCAACAACATTGATTAAGCAGGCAGCAAAAGAAGCTCCGCCAGTTTTAGCAAGTGCAGCAAAGGATGTCCTCTATAAACCCGCGTTTCGACCTGAATTACAGGGTGGCAAGTGGCCGGTGGTAATGACAACTAAACCCTGTGAGTTCCAATTCATTCAAAACTTATCCGCATATATAGGTCCATACTTACCCGATGAAATCAGTAAAATCCATGAGAAAGTTAGTCCTCTTTTTCCCAATGCACCCTACATACGACAATCCAGATCGATCTCCCACACGCATCTTATCGCATTTGTTTGGTCACGAAGGGAGAGGTAGCGCATTTGCATTTCTTCAAGATTTAGGCTGGATCAGCTCATTGAGGTCAGGATTACGTGTGAGTGGCCCGGACCAAAATCTATTTCAGATTGACATGAGTTTGACCGAGGGAGGAGAGGATCATTGGAAAGAAGTCGTGGAGGTTATTTTTGCGTATGCTAAGATGCTTGGAGAAGCTGTAGAGCTATCAATGAAGTCTAACAGCGGGTCAAGTAATGACACGTGTTCCGTCGACGTTTTACGTCGGATATGGGATGAAGTAGCTCAAATAGATCGTATGCATTTCCACCAGACATCACCAGGAGCAGTTTACAGGTGATCAAAACGTATTTTCTCAGGTTGTATCTTGTTGATTCAACTCATGTCGATCATCTTTCTTTTCCTATCTTCTAAGCTTCGCATCATCTGTTGCTCAAATGATAACCAAGTATGGAACAACAAAATGTTTATCAATCGGCTCAATGCTAGAAGAGACACCTGATACTCTTCCAGCAGAGAGCCTTGCTGGCTATTGTAAACAACTCGTGCCGAGTAATTGTTTTATTGAAAGATGCAGTGAGAAAGCTTGGAAGGATGTTGAATTGCAATACGAAAATGAACAGACGAACACTGCAACTGGGGATTTTGCATTTGGCAAGCAAACAGAAGAGTGGTACGGAATTGATTATTATGTGTCACCAGTTGCAGATGGCGATAAGAAAAGCTGGGAGAAAGCGAATAACATCTCGCTTCATTTACCAGATAAAAATCTCTTCATCCCTAGAACCCTGGAACTCTGCCATGAGCTGCCCACAGAAGCGCGGTCACAGCAAATAAATAAAAGCATCACTCCACCTAGCTTGATTATCAATGATTCTAGTGGCCGACTTTGGTATCGACTTGATGACAGATATGCATTACCCAAATCGTCTTTGACACTTTTACTCAGAACGCCAACAGCTGAACACAAACAGCGGGAGACCAAAGAATCAGATGCTCCCGTGCAATGGGATTACGATACTAAAACTGCAACGAAAAGTAATCTGCTTACAGGAGTATTCTATGAGTCAATGGCTCAAGATACATACGATGCTCATATTGCCGGATTGGATTGGTCATTGTCTAAATCATCGTCAGGATTTACTCTATCGTGTTCAGGGTATTCTGATCGTCTGAGTGACTTTGCAGTCAAGTTGCTTGCAGAATTCACTGACAGTAGTTTTGTGAACGAATCTCTCTTCCAGACAACCAAGGATAAAGCAATTAGAGGAATCAAAGGTTTTTTCCAGTCAAAAAGGGCCGACAGCCTGGCAATGTACTACAGAAACCTACTTGTAAATCATAGGGGATATGGAGTAGAGAAGAGTCTGGAAGTTACGCAGGCTATTTCAATTGATGATATCATTGCCCATCACGAATCAATATGGAACGACAATGAGTTAAAACTGGAATGCTTGTACACAGGCAATGTTTCTAATAACGAAGCTCGTGATTTTTATCACAAGGCAGTTGACATAATTAAGGCTCGGGCCAGTGAAATGGGCAACGAAACACCAAGGAGAGGCAATTGGGTGCCAGGTTAGATACTTTTTTATTACCATACAGTTTGCGTGGCCTTATCAGACTAAGACTAATATTTTCTCTCTGCATAGGCCCTTACGAGCGCCGTTTTCCATGCGAGGACATCGATTTGCACTTTCAATCAGAGAATGACCAGGAGGAAAATGGAGCAGTCATTATTACATATCAATCACAAATCGCAAGTTTCAAAAGCAAGGCTTTGTCATCAGAAGAGAGTATGCATCGTAGCGCGGCTATCAGACTTCTGTGTGCAATCATCAAGGAGCCTTTCTTTGATGAGCTACGCACCAAACAGCAACTTGGATATATTGTCAGCAGCTATTACGATATCAATTTTACATCGCGTCAACCAGAGCTAGTTCATGCTCTCTCAAAAAATTTTCCTCAACTTGCTACAACACCCGTGGATTCAATTGTGTTGTACGTATTGAGTCGCAAAGAAGAACCTGCCGAAATCACACGTCGCATTGATGACTTTCTAATGAACTTTAGAAGCCGCCTGGAAGCCATGGATCCATTAGAAATTCAAGGCTACTCAGATTCGCTGGCTGACTCTCTCACGAAACCAATCAAAAAGCTAAGTGAAGAGGCTAGGTATCACTTTTCAAAGATACGACGATATGCCCCGGAGGTCCTTAGCAACGGGAACCATCATCCATTCCTCGATCTTGGATGGGACAACCCACAAGTAATAGCCACTGTCTTGAAAGAAATCAATCGCGACTATCTTCTTCAGGTGTTTGACGAGCTTGTGCTCAAAAAGGGAACCCGTGCCAGAGTTGTATCAACTGTCTATGGCAAGACATTTCCTATGCCCCCTCCACAAACTCTTGGAACGTCTTCGTCTACAATACTGTCCTTAGACGACTTGTTTGTGAAGAGAAGCAATTTGATACCATTTGACCCTGTCACGAAATACCATAGCAGTTTTAACACTCTTCTATGGAGGAATGTACGGAAACACAAAACATCTTTACAATATATTGCAGCTGCAGCGGCTGTAATTGGTATCAGTTCTTGGGCTATTGGCACAAGGACTAACTTGAACGAAAAGAAGCAGATAAAATAAGCCTTGAACTCAAATAAGCTTGAAGCCCTGTCTTTTCACTTGCAGAGTAAATATAAGTGTTCTATATCTCACAACTCACAATCTTGCCCAGAGAAGGTAGCCTCGACAAGTTCCAGTCCCTTATTTTTCTATCTGAAAATAGTTATGACTACTGACATCCATGGACCAACATATACATGTGACATTCATTGTGTTTTAGGCTAAATCTTCATTCCGGTGATGCTGTGTAAAATAATCTAATGGATACGGCTATCGCACCAAACTGCAGTATTGATTAGGTGAGAGTAGTAGTTGAAGCAGACTGGTATAATATTCAACCCAGAGAACATTTGAATTTTTCAGCAAAAAATCGTTTTGTTTATAAAGCTTAAAAATATTATGGGGGTGGTTCGGTCTGTAATCAACAGGGAGTAATATTCATCCATCACCATGCAGACCCTAAAAATGACTATTCGTGCTGCTGGTTTTTGATGAAGTTCTCTGGTGAAAAATTCAAAATTGCCGAGGCTCTTGTTTGGGGGGCAATCCACTGTCAATTTGGTCATCGACACTAATCCGCCCCAAAACTTCACTGTGTCTCAAACTCATTGTTTGAGCCAAGAGAACTTTTTTGCTGGCCAAAGTGATGGTCATTTGACTATTTTGAATTTTCAATAGAGACTTGCAGGAAATACGAAAAATCAGCTGTTCCGGGCTTCTTGTGCAATGACGTTAGATTGATGAGCTATCAATACAACTACTCTAAAATTTTCTTATGACCATCAACCACATATGGTACTCAGGAGATATTGAGAGTGAAAGCTGTTTCTTTGCAAAGTGAGAATAATGAAAGAAAGTTTGAGTGTCCTTAAAAGATTAGTCGGCCGCCTCTTTTGTGATCTCCTTTATCAGTGATTCTTCAAGTGTAAGTTCCACAGTTCAATTTCACATTGGACATTGTAATTGTACAAAGGAGAACTTTTTTGATAGTCTCCTTTTGCTTGGTGAACAGGCTGATTTGGACCACTCTAAGCTTGGGAAATGTTTCTGTGCTGAGGTTGCTCAAGGAGTAGGAGTGGACAGTTTAGTTGTAGGATAAATTTAACATACGGTTCTCTCTGCGATGATTTACCGCGATTTAAAACTCTAAAAGAACTCAAAAAAGAGACACAACTTGCCTCAGCTCAATCAAAGAAACTTGACCAAGGCATCACAGGAACCATCCAACGTTGTCTGGGAACTTTTTTTGAGTTGTGGAGGAGCCAAAGGGCTCCAAGTTGTGGCAAATTTGGGCAGAATGCCACAAGATTTGGTCCGATTCAAAATAAGAGGTCTCCGTAAATCATTTCCCTAGTAGTTTGTTAGTATTATCAAAAGAGATGCCCTAAAAAATTCCAAATTTTGGAGAATATTGATCATTCAACCTTCAATAACTCGCCTTCACAAAAATCGATTTACTTGCCAATTGCCTCAAGACCCACGACCTAGAAGCTGTGTCGTCATGAATGACTTCATAGATCTCGAATGATGGAAAATGAAGCCCAAAAAATATGCAAAAAAGAATCACAACAGCCCTCTGGCAACCTACTCAAGACCTCTTGAACAGGTGGTTCCTTATCGCTCTTATCTCCGTCCCTTGGAAATTTGGGAGAAAATTGATCCTTAAACCTTTAACCTTCAATCTGCAATCTGCGCCCACAAATTGATGGGAACAACTCCACGAAGAGTGACAGCGTCGCTCTGGGTGCAAATTCTTGACCGTTGAAACAGTAAATCTTGAATTTTGCTAGAAAAAAGTGCTTCCGGGCTTAATTGTAACTTGTAATAAAGTTGATTCTGTAATCTATTGATTGAGGTGGGCCGTGTTTCATATCAAAGAGAAACGGTTATGGTTCATTTGCAATTAGTAAAAAGATGTAAGGAACAAGTCTTGAGGGCTCCATCTGTGTTATTCTTACTGATGCTTGTATTTTGTATTGCTGTGTTGGTTGTACTGTCGAAAAAGAAATCCAAGGCAAGCAAATGCCAGCAGTGACAACGAGAACGGACAACACTTGATATGATATCAATGAAGAACAACTTGTTTGAGACAAGACCGCAGCAGACATATTCTCCATTGCCCTCACACAGAGCCTCACAGAGCACACATAGAGAGCACATGCATCACAGGTTTGAAATTTTGGTGGGCTATTCCCCTAATATCTATTTACAGATCCCGATCCAACCCATCCACAGCATAACTCCCGAAACAAAGGCATCGCCCGCTCGATCTATTGCTGTGGTGAGTTCGACACAAAGGACCATGGCCAGCGTCCAAATTTCCACTGTAGACTTGGAATTATTTGAGGGGGATTATCGTGATTTTTTTCATTCAGTCGCATGGACGCTACGTTCCTCACCACCCGGGGCTTTGATTGTGTGGCGAGTCGATCGGTCGAATCTTTTCTGGATACGTTATAAAGTCCTTATCTGTTGCTTTTGTTACTGGGACTGCACATGATGTCGAGTGAATGCGTAGTGCGGATTTTTATTTCTTCTGTTTATGTTGGAGGTTGGAAGAGTCAGCTATTGTACTGTCGATGCTGGGGCAACCGTCGATTTTGTTTGCGACTCTAACATGATGGAATTTTTCGTCACTATCTCACATTTCTGTTGTCCCACCACAGTTTTCAAACCTCAAGTCACAGCCATGCCAGCCGACATCGACTCATACAAACTCAACAAAATCTTCACCACCACCCCTGGTGATCTCTCGGCCGAGCAACAGGAACTTCTGAACGAAGTCAAGGCAACAAAGACTACCCCCCGCGACCCACGCTTCCCCACCCAAAACCAAGGTGAGTACAAGAAACATTCATCCTTAGTGTTGTCCAACCTTGAATTTTCTCCTAACAAATAGAATGATATATTTTCAGCCAACCACTGCTGGAACAGGTACAACGAGTGGCTTGTATGCCTTAAGCAAACTGGTGATGAGGGAGATTGCAAGCCCCTCAGATTTCAGGCTCAGAAAATCTGTCCCACGATTTGGACGGACAAGTGGGACGAGGAGAGGGAGGAGGGAATCTATCCTGGAATCAAAACTGATTAAATGGTTTAACTTGGGGGGGGGGGGTGAGGAAAAAGTAGAGACTTCTCTTCAATGAAGGTTGATGTTGTTTAGTGTGGAGGAATAGAAAATATTGATAAAATGTTTAAATTCACTTTCTACCTAACTGTTGATAGAAGACAATTTTCTTGTAAGTGAAGTTTGAGCATGTCATCAAAAAAGTAGCCCCTCTTGACAGATGCAGATAGAAGCAGAAACTACATAAGAAGAGTGATTGATAGATAATGCTGTGTCAGGTTGGTGATGGTTTCATTGCAAGGGTTAAGATTTTGATACTTGGTATCATTTTGAATGCACTTCCGCGACTGCCAAGCCCTCTCCCTACGGCAAATCCTTGTCTGCCGCAGTTTGAAGTTTGTGTTTGTGAGATAGGCATAGGCCCTCATCGGTATGTATTGATTGCTAATAGAACGAACAAAAAAAATTCCCAGGAAGCTTGGGCATGCAAAATTGAAGTAGGCATATTTCAACATTTCAACTGACATAATCATACTTATCAAATTATAAAATATGATACACCAATTATTTTAATTTCATCTTTTCAGATATTGAAATCCCGCTAAACCTGCCGGAAACTAGAAAGTCCTTGTATTCCATCTTATTATGCTGGAAAGATCCATTGTAGTTGTAGAGACACGAGTCCCTAGTAAGTTTAGATTGGGCACAGGGAGAGAAATGGCAGCTTCGTATTCAGTGAACAAGAGCAAGAGTGATTTGTGGATCTCTCCACCCTACTGGCCAGAGTGTCCTAAGTCTTGAAGTCTAATCGTAATACTCTTCATTTGCATCTGTAGTACTAAAAATACAGTTCTATGTATCGCTGACCCTATCGCCCGCTGTCACTCTACTCACACTTTCTGTCAAGCGACGCGCATACACTGGCCCTACCAACAGTTTTTAACCACCGCACATGACAGAACAACTGTATCGCAAATCTAACATTATCTAAATCTGCGATATTTACACGCCAATACACAAATTCATCTGTATCCATACTCACGCATTTTATTGTATTGTCAATACATAACAAGTAGCCAACTGAATATATTAATTTAAACACGAAACTCAGATTTATTCACCACTAACACTGTTGAATGGTGTCCATGTATTGTGCCGCGGACACTCATCACAGTATCACTGCACGTTGACACTTACACAATGGGCACCACAGAATCTTCATGCATCTCAGTCAGAGTTGAAAAACAACAATTGGGTACACAAAGCTCAATCAACAATCAACTGTATCAGTAAAATTAGAGGATATACATGAGAGTCTTTTTGTCTAAAACTGACTAGAATCAAAGTAATTTTTTGCCTCGATCACACCACAAGGACGCTTCCTCACGCTCACGCACTCACACTCCACTCACACTCGTGTTGTCATCTCATCACACAAAATTGCCCTTTTCGATGACAGCAATACCAGCCAATCACTCCACAGATGCCTAGAATTAACATGCCGATGCTGCTGTGGAATTAAAGACAAGACTACTCGAGCAGATGAAGTATTGTCTTTGATCCATTCTTGACTGAGATACGGCAGGCAACCGTTGATGAATGCGATGAATCGAAAACACGACACAGCGAAGAATACGTATTGCTGCACCAATGAATAAATCATTTGGTAGCATCATGTGCCGATGTTCAACACGATATACATCAATTGTTTCACGAGTCGCTCATTGTCCAAATATGGTCATCACGTGCTATTGAACAATTTATCAAGTCTGATTGTCGTGCGGCATCCTCGGTGAATGATATGCAGTGTGCAGCGATACAAATCAAGGTCCATCTGCCGGAAACATTTGCATCTCTCTTTTGTTGAGTCATTTGAAACACTACACAATACGCAACAACAACATGATGACAGTACTATTCACTACTCGACAACACAATACGGGCAACAGTTACCACGAAAAAACTACAGCAGTAACAATAACAACAATTCGTTAGACGGCCAAGGTCTACCCTCTCAATCGGAATGTACCTCCACAACATCCCAAATACACATTCTCGGCCTGCATTTATTATCGAATTACGTTACTAGGTCTGAGAAACAAGTGTTACTGTCGGTACTAACCGGACCAACTTCCTCCGTTTTGATGATGTAGGAAGATGTCTTGCAGTTGGAGGCGAACTTGCAGCGTGGCCGCCGAGCCGTTGATGACCTCTTCATTGCGTGTTACTGCTGATGACTTTGATGCAGTTGATACTGACGAGGGATCGGCCACATAGACAGACGACAGAGTTTGCCATTTGCAACTGTTCGACAGCGCCCCAGTACTGCATCTATAAATACTAATGAAACGTTTATGAGAACAACAACAACAACTTCTTTTTTCATTGTCATTTGATTCCTGGGTTATCTATTAGCTCTCCTAGAACCGCAGGGTGTGTTGCATCAGATATACGCCGAATATGCACCAATGTATTAACAGCAGCTGTTGCTCGTGAGTTTCATTCTTTTAGACATGATTTGTTCTTTGAATACTCTTATGCAGGATAAAAAGGTTGGATGGAGTGATGTAACAGAGACCGCACGAACTTGTATTCTGTCTCAGCTGGCATCGATATATGTGATTGATGTTATACCGGCCAAACTTGGCTATCTTAATGATGACAGTACAATCAAAGAGTTAGATGCAAGAGAACAATTTGAACTTGCATGGAAAGATTTGGCGGATACAATGATATGAAACGAGACTATTTAGAACTGTTGCGAGACGGTAGCCCGCAGAGTGTATTGGCTATGGCTGCTGCAGCTACAAATCGGTTGGTACGGATATTAATGAGGCGTTTGGATTGTTACGTAAGCATTATGCATTATGAGGTCACCTAGAGGCAACGAAAGGTTTTTATTTGATCCCATCCATATCCATACAACTTATTTTTGTATTTTGAATCGTCACCACCAATATCTCGTCACCAATATCGGAATTGCTTTTACAATTTGCATGACTGGTATTCCAAGTGTAGTTGGAATCGGTAAGTTGCATGCTCTTTTGATTATACAATACATGAGTCACCAAGTATTCATGTTGTGAGTAGCCCTGATCGATTGATTGTTGTGTTGTATTTTGGTACATTTGCATGTTACGTGTTATCCCATATGTCATCTTTTTCATATTCATATTGGTACCTCATCGTAACAAATCCTCTTCAGCGAGTGAACTGAACCATCAATTGTTGAAAATGTAACTCTATTACAGCATAAACAATCACATCATCATGGGTACTGTGTTATAGCTTACAACTGATTATGACTGTTATGAAAGATTCAGAGGGTGCGATGGTGTTGGTTTGAAATTGTTATGATGGTTCCAATGTGTGGTGTCAGTTTTAAACATAAAAGTGATTAGAGGCGTTGAGCTGTCTTGTTCAAGGCATCTCCAGAGTTAAACTCGGACCCAGAGTCACTCTATTCTGATTACCAGGTAATTCTGTCAGACTTTTTTAAAAGTCTTACAAAAACAAAGCACTATGATGGCATTACCTCTACATCTCCATCCATGACTATATGCTTTATTCTGACATTAATGGCATGCAATACCAGTGACTACAAGTAGTGAGCACTGTCGAAGATGATATGTTGTGCATTGTACCAATTTCCAATTGATTACGCGATTGTATCAAACAACTCAGTGTGAGTGATTAACACTTACGCAAAGTAAATGAGATGAGTCAATATCCAAAAGTAGAATTGATGAAGAAATGTGGAAACATTCTCAACTCTACATGGCAAAATCACTGAGACAGAGCGGCTAATGCAACATGCAATGCAAAACAAATCAAATGAGACGAGTCCAAAGTAGAGTTGATGAAATGTGGAATCATTCTCAACTCTACATGGCAAAATCACTGAGACAGAGCGGCTAATGCCACATGCAATGCAAAACAAATCAAGCAACGAGAATCTATCACTTCTAATCTAATCTACATGTTCCAATCAACACGACATGATGTTATGAAATATATAGAATACAACCTATCAGATAATGTGCTTGATCCCAAATCCCATTGACTGACAGGCAAGCAAATACAACACAGCTTTGATATGAAAGACAAGCAAATACAACAATCAACCACCATGCAACCTTTGATTACAACAATTATTGGTCTCCTACAACATTTGACATGGCAATCAGGCAAGCAAATACAACAATCAACCACCATACAATCTTTGAATTGATGGAATATAGTGTCCTACAACTACAACCTTTGACATGAAAGACAAGCAAATACAACAATCAACCACCATACAACCTTTGAATTGATGGAATTGGAATACAACAACTACTAATGCTGTCCTGCGACATTTCACATGACAGACAAGCAAATAAAAGAACCTACCACCATACAACCTATAAATTGATGAGATATAGTGTCCCACAACCTTTGATATGAAAGACAAGCAAATACAACAGTCAAATCACCATACAACCTTTGACGTGATGAAATGCAACAAGTACTAGTATCCTACGACATGACAGGCAAGTAAATACAACAATCAACCACCATACAACCTTTGAATTGGCACTTGAACCATGGCCATCAACGATCAAAATCGCATGATGTTCTAGCCGCCGAATGAGCATCGCAGCGCTACCGTCTCCGCATTAGCACCACCGCGGCAGCACATTCGGACGGTCGGTTTTGGTGCTGAAAACCATAGCATGTGCATCACTTTACAAGTGAGCACTGCTAGGTGTGTAACCGAAACCGACCTTCCAAATGTGCTGCCGCAGCGGTGCGAATGCGACGGCTATTGTCCACTGGGATGGACATGGGGTGGCTAGTATATCATGTGTTTTTGATCGTAGATGGCCATGGTTGAAGTGCCAGGTGGATCGGCCGTCGGCCGTCGGGGGGAGGAGCACTCACACCGCCGCACAACACCCTTTTTTTCTAGAGGGCCGCCTAGAAAAAGACGAGAGAATGGTGTCGAAGTCCCCACGGATGGCGAGGATCCAGATTTGTAAGGTTAATATTAGTAGGCTTTTAAGCGTTAAGTTAGTATATTTTATTAGTATAATTCGTGGCGAAGTTTTATGCCTACTAAAAGCATACGTTACTATCCCATTCATCTCTCTTGATGCAAATAAGGAGGATCACGTGGTGCTCATACAGCTACAGCTTTTTGAGCGTGTTTGCTGTGGTGGATTGGAATTGGAATTGGAAGAACGTGAAACATGAGCAGACAGTATATTCGCTGCTGCATGAAGAGAGCAATTATGTGTATAACATATCTTCTTAATCTGGCAGCACCTTTGGAATCGCTTCTAACAGTCAAGTAATTGCAGTAAAATCTCGCAGCCAAACTTTCGTAAGATTCTTCCTTGAAACCATACCTGCAGCGTTTAGGGTTTAGGGCATAATGCGCGCTCTTGGTGTTAAGAGCCTAGACTATTCGCACGGTTTGGGTCTATCTAACGATCTTGTATGTTTGTCGTATAAGTAACAACTATCTCAGATTTTAGCAGAGGCGTACTTTAGACTATTATTTCTAGACACACAACAACATGCAGTAGATTTCTATCCATGTCTAACTTCTCGTGCTTCTTGCATGAGGCACTGGTCTTGGTCGCTGGTCAATTTTAGCATTGGTCAATTTTAGACGCGCTTGTACTAATACCATTAAGTAGTGTAAAACCTTGTAGTTGCCCGACTTCATACCGTTGTTTAAAAATATAAGGCTTGAAAATTAAGCGGCTCAGAGCCAAAAGTCGGAGTACTTTAACTATTAAGTCAGGCTTGGAGGAGGTCTATTTAAACTTCAAGCATGTAGATAGTATGT
>JALLPH010000706.1:0-28605 GCA_036939855.1 Cyclotella choctawhatcheeana
AGTAAGAAACCACTTTGGTAACAGGACATTTCTGGGCACCTCTTGGAGATAGTAAGATGCCGTAGAGGTCTTCATCTTCCACCCTATACTGACTCTCTAATTCCTCATTTAGCTCCACCACATAATGCTGTTCAAAAGATTCTACACTGATTCGGTCTTTGTTATTTAGAATTTGTTCTTTCGTGAGATACTTCACCGGCTCAAGACCAATAATTAGCTCATCACATATGACACAGATGTTGGCTCGTTGGGTGCCAGAATTTCCATTTACAAAGTTGATTTCAATGAACTTCTCTTGGATCTCTTTCATCTTGTTTTCAACGGAGTCTCTTCTGTTGCAGCTTGTTTCGTCTTCCTTGAAGGCATTTCTAATTTCTTCAGGAGTGGAGTTTTCATTGATAGTACTCATATTGACGATAGTTGAGGATAATGAAGGTGCATCTTTTGTTTTACACTGGTTCGGCCTGCTGTAATTTTTCTTCCCAAAATCACTGAATTGATACCACGTGCCTTTGCTTTTTTGATAATTTTTGATTCGCTTTTGACGAAGGATATCTGCATTTTTTGAGTAGTATTCATGATTCTGACAACGTATTGCACCTGCATTCCTTGACTTGTATTCCTTAATATGATGACGTATGGCACCTGCATTCTTTGAATTGTATTTACGCATCTGCTGTTTTCTCAACACTTTCTTTGACTGCTTTGCTTGAGTGTATACTTGTTTCCTTCTCTCCCTATCAATTTTCTGTTGTGCCTCTTTCTTTTTTTTCAGTAAGACCTTCACTTCTTTCATTTTCTTCTTCTTTGCCTCTTCTTCATTTTTTTTTATGGCTCGCTGTCTCTTCTTCAGCAATTCAGGCCTCATCTTGTATGTATTCACACTCTACACTCTGGATTATGGCGATAGTAGATGATTTGGTAATGATTCTTCAGTATGTTCTGTCGAGAGATTCAGTGTTGAGTGGACCAGAAGGATAAGGGAGAGGATGAATGTTAGCCTTACCATATTTGTGATCCTGGATAAGAACAATAAGAATACTAGAAATGGAAACTGAAAGTCTTGCCTGTATTTGTTTTCAAGAAGTTTGATAATTCGGCCATTAGTGTTGGAATTTTGGTGAAGCTAAAAAAGTTGTCAAACTTCAAAATCAAGAAGTTTGATTATTTGGCCTTGAAATAATCGTATCACCCACAAAAGTGTGACACCAGTTTTACTTGGCAGTTGCCATACATATACAATAATGCAAAACGAAAATGAGAAATGAAAAGTATAAGTTGGACAACAACAGAAAATTTTGGCAAGGCATTACCTACAAGTGTCTTACATACATCATAAGTGTACATAAGTATATGCATACCTACATATACACATATGATGCCTGGACTAACAACTAATGGGAAAAGTTTCACAACAAATTAGCATACACAAAAAAATATGATGACAAAACTAAAGTATGGGTACATACATTCATTTCTATTGCAACCCCACCCCAGACTGAAACTGACAACACTTCTGAAAACTCTTTGTCTATTCTTCACACTCTGAAGGTTGATTGTTGTTGTGGCTTCACACATCGGGCAAATTTTATGCAGGATTACAAGAAACTATGCTGACTGTGCTTGCTTAAAAAACAGACCCCTGAGAAATACTCCGAAGACCTTACCCTGTTGACTGCTGACTGCTGTATCAGGGTGTGGCATGTATATGTGTGTGATTTGTTACTCATGATGCATCAGGAGTGTAATAACAGTAGAATCAAACCATCATCACCACCTACCAACAAAGCAAAGTGTGTGATTTGTTACTTATGATGCATCAGGAGTGTAATTTGTTACTTATGATGCATCAGGAGTCAAACCAACATCACCACCTACCAACAAAGCAAAGAGGTGGGCCTAGCAAGATGAGCCATCATAGGCTCAGTGACGTTACGATAGTGAATCGTCACGATTCAATGTGATGGTGGTGCTTTTATCGAATGGGCATCACGTTGGTGATAGTGGTGCTTCTATCGCATGGTCATTGCAATTCAACGTGATCGCCATTGCAATTGATTCAACGTGATTGCGGTGCTTTAATCACATGGGCATTGTTATGAACGCAGTGCTTTAGCAAGATGAGCCATCGTAGGCTCAGTGACGTTACGATAGCACCTACCAACAAAGCAAAGAGGTGGGCCTAGCAAGATGAGCCATCGTAGGCTCAGTAACGTTACGATAGTGAATCGTCATGATTCAATGTGATGGTGGTGCTTTTATCGAATGGGCATCACGTTGGTGATGGTGGTGCTTCTATCGCATGGTCATTGCAATTCAACGTGATCGCCATTGCAATTGATTCAACGTGATTGCGGTGCTTTAATCACATGGGCATTGTTATGAACACAGTGCTTTAGCAAGATGAGCCATCGTAGGCTCAGTGACGTTACGATAGTGAATCATCATGATTCAACGTGATCATGACGCTTTTTATTGCATGGGCATTGTATCGCATGGGCTTTGTTGTATCACGATGCTTTCATTCTATCGCATGGGCTTTGTTGTACGCGATGATAAAGTGCTTTTCCCGTAATCGCAGTGCTTCTTCATCAGCACAACATGAAAGCGTTGCGATATTCTGCTCTGCTGAGTTGGCGGAAGGCGGAAGATGAGTTGGTCAGAGAGGACATTGAACTTTATATATCTTACTCACAAAGTAATGGCCTGTAAACAATACTAAATTACCTGTCAATACAAAATAAAAAACGAGGTAAACAAACACATTTTATACGTAATTACCTTAAACTTTTTATGTCTGCTGATTTCTTGAAGGGCCTTTTGGATATATCCTGAAAAATCGGTCTGTTTTTCTAATACAACTAAGATTTTAAAAAATCTTGATATCACGGCTAATATTTATCACGCAAGATCACGCACAGCGGAAGAGTGAGGGCTTTTCTATGCATGCATTTTTGGCCAGCTGCGACTGAGCCTCCCGTTGCGTTTAGAAAAGGCCTCTTCTTTGCACTTCGGCTTCTCTGATCTGATCTGGGCTGGACGTCGTCCTCTTCCGTTCCTGTCGGCCCATCGCATCACTACTGTTTTATTTGCTGTACAATCGTCGATCCCGTTGGCAGGTCAAGAATCACATAGTGTGGAGCTAGAGACACAGCAAATCCATTAGCAAACGCCACGATAAGGCGGGTGCAAACAACGGTTTCTCACTAACCCAACAAATTGTTCAAGTGCCATTTTTAGAGTTGAGATTGGTTGAGAAAGAAGTTTGCCTGGCGACACACGACTGGCATCCAAAATTGGCTGTAATTATTACTGTCATCATCAGGCTTGGAAGTCTCTAAAATCATGGCTACTCCAGAGACAGACATCCACACTACGCCAGAGGCATCTACAGAAACAAAATCAGAAACATTAACAGATGATTCTGCCATCGACAATGTTGACGATTTAGGGGCTATTTCTGCAAATGAAGCCAAAGACAATAATATAGTCGAGGTGGATAATAACGAGGTAATCAACTCTATCGATACTGACAAACCTGATGGGGAGATTAAGGTTGTTGCTGCACCGCAGGCATCCTCCGAAGCCGTACCTTCTTCAGTCACAGAAACGACAGCTGAGTCACCATCACCGGCAGCGTCGCCTAAAGAGGTACCAAAGACCTCGCCATCAAAATCCACAGCTTTTGTTCACGATCCAAACAAAATTACACTACGGTTTTTATTTGCGGGACGAGATGGAACACATGTCAGTATTGATTTCACACCGACTGATACTGTGGGGGAGGTGAAAGGGGCACTGATGAGTGTTTGGCCTGAGGGTGAGTAGATTTTTATTCTTTCTCCGTGTGTGATGCCAATAATTACCACACCCCTTGTTTCTCAAAAACTCTCCACTTGTATTGTTGATAGGAATGCCAGAATGCACAGATGGAGATCGAATACGTCTCATCTGCATGGGCAAGGGCATACTCATGCCTGATTCTAAAACACTCAAAGCATCTGAAGTGCCAGTATTCAATACACATCCCACTCCAATCAATGTGTCAGTGCGACCAGAACATACAAATGAACCCATAAAGCACGGGGGGCTTGGGTCAGCGATTTCGGGTAGGAATGTAAATACAGGGGATATTACGGGAGTGGTTGGTGGTGGGAATGGTAATAACACTTCTGGTTGCTGTTGTGTAATCTGTTAATAAATGTGTGCGTTGTTTAAATGTTTTGAGCTATGGGGGGTTGTCTGCCGGGATGATACTTCACCATCGACTGATCCAGACACGCAAGAAGAAGTAAGTCCATGCTAAGATTTAGTACATGGGTACAAGAAAATCAATCACAGAATGAAACATAAGAGTACCCTGATCTAACAACTAGCACAATCCCAAGATATAAACATGTTTAACTTAGTGATGAGTGATACGTAAACATGTTAATGGAGCAAACTTTCAAATTCTGTTCCAGTAAGGAGACTTCGTACCTCATCATAGTTACTCAAAGTCATGTTGTGCAATGGTATGCTAGTTGCTGCGTGACCAGCATCCTCAATTTCTTTCCGGGTCAAGATATGCCGTGGCCCTACGCCAAGATAATCAAATATTCTTTTCCATTCGCTTGTATCATCATCTTTGGTGAATAACTTTTCAAATGAGGTGTATATAGTTGGAACATTGTATTGTTCGAGCAGTCGATCTGTTCTGTCTTCCATATCATGAAGATGTTTCAATTCTTCAAGCAGATGTTTTATCGGCAACATGATTCCGATGCCGGCTTCTAATTGCCCCTTTAGACATTCTTCGTCTCCTTTTTGACAGTGTGCACTGAGAGAAGTGAAAGTGCAGCTGATTAGATTAGGCAAAAAAGGATCATCATTTGAAGAAATTGTACATGATGCTGTACCTTATTTTTTGTTTAGAAGTTTTGTGCTTCCGTCTGAATCAAGAGTTAGTAGCCATTCGCGAAAAAGTCAAGTACACTTCATTGTTCGTCAACTTACCGTGATATCATCACATCTAACAAGTTCCTCTTGGACCTTAAGACCTTGACTTGCACCTCTTGAAGTCTACCTAACAATGATAAACCCTGTAATGCCTTTTCTTCCTCAAAAAGCGTTTCGTATGGTTTCCATTTGAAAGCCACAACTCCTGCCTTTGGATACCGTGTTTGCTCATGACATAAAAACTTAATTAGCCAATCACCATTCATATCTGTTTTGTTGACCATATTTCGAAAGAAGTGTCGTGATTTTTCCGTCGATCCTCCTGTATATTCGTATATTCGTGATATTTCACCTCCAGAGAGTGCGGATATTACCTGGTATGTTGATGCGGTACCACTACGGCCAAGTGACATTAGAATCATTGGTACTGGATTAGGATATAAATTGCACGGCAGTGATGAATTCAATAATCTCTGAGAAGTTCTTTTTTGATGAGCTATTGGCCGATTTATTGTCATTGGTATTGGAGGAGGTGTCCATGTCCATTGTGATTCTTGAAACAGCATATTGTTTTGGTGGCATAACATCAACCCGGCGGATAAGATTAGAGCAAACGCATTGATTGCCGTCAACTTTTTCAGCACCATCTTCATCCTTTACATCTCTCCTCCTCAGGAGGTGTACCGTACATTTTCGCTTTTGGGTTTTGGGTTGATCAGAGAGTAAATACCCGCCGCAACTTGTAATACCATAGGTACTTGCTAATCATTTGATAATGATCACCTTTTGTGATATGCTGATGGCTGATGGCTGCCACGAGCCACGCGAGCGAATAGAGCGAACACCTAACGACTTACGATGAGCGTTATCCTCGCCACTGGAGGCCACGATGATAAAATACGTTTCTGGGAGGCCCCCTCAGGCATCTGCTCACGTGTCCTTCGAACAGACAGTCAGGTGAACTGCCTAGAAATCACACCCGACAAACAATATCTTGCTGCTGGAGGAAATCCACATATACGCTTATTTGAAGTGAACAATTCATCAAATCAAAATCCCATCTTAACCCTTGAAGGTCATACGGGGAATGTAACGAGCTTGGGATTTCAGAGGAATGGAAGGTATTTATACTCGGGGAGTGAGGACGGCACAGTTAAATTGTGGGATCTTAGAAGTCCAACATTTTCACGATCGTTTGATTCTAAGGGTGCAGTAAACTCAGTTTCATTACATCCAAATCAAGCTGAGATTATATCAGGTGAGTGGATCAAATTTAGTTGAGTAAAATCATTTAATTTTTGCAATTCAGAAGTGAAAGTATCATTGAGTACAATCATTTAATTTGCAATGCAAAATGTCATCTCTCATCTCTCACTCCAATTTCTGGTTGCATTTCTTAGGGGATCAAAATGGTTCCATAAAAATATGGGATCTTGGTAGTACCAAATGCATCAGTGATGTAATTCCAGATGCCGAATCCACCGCTACTTCGGCACAAGGTCGTGTCCCAATACAATCTGTGGATGTATCCAACGATGGAAGAATACTCATAGCAGCAAATAATCATGCGGAAGTCTTTGCGTGGAATCCAAGTGATGCAACAAAAAATGATTCGTCAGTCCAACCAATCGCTACATTCCGTGCCCATGCATTGGGAGCATATTTGTTACACGCTCGAATATCTCCGGATTGTCGACATCTTGTTACTACAAGCAGTGATAAGACTTGTCGTCTTTGGGATACAACTACATGGCAATTGACTCAGACATTATCACAGCACACCAAGTGGGTTTGGGATGCTGTGTTTTCTGCAGATTCTAGTTATTTGGTTACTGCTAGCAGCGATAAAACCGCCCGATTGTGGAATCTGAGAGTTGGTGCGCCTGTGCGGCAGTATGTTGACCATGATTTTGGTAAGTTAGTATACGTTATTCAGAATTGCTTTTATCAAAAGACATCGCATACTCATATTATTTTATTTATTTCTAGCTGTGACTTGTGTGGCTCTGAACGATAGTAGTACATGACGGAATACGAGATGACTTTGAACAGTGTAATAAATCAACTTGTGTCAACATATCAAATTTTACAAGGATTGATTCATAAACTTTAGCATTTCCTTCCTTGCCCTCTCCCTGACTAAATCATCGTCTGTTTTGTCTATATGCATTTTTATTTTCTTCCCGGTAATCACACTCCTCTTTACCTCTGGTCCGTCCTCCTCCTCATCAGATGAGGAATCATCTGAATGTTGTTTAGATTTCTTCCGTCTCTCTTTTTTGGAAGACTTCTTTCTGTCGCTTCGTCTCTTTTTGGATTTGCTTCTTTGTTTGCGCTTCTTCTCTTTCTTTCGCCGCCTGGAATCAGAGGTGCTGCTGCTGCTATCGCTGCTGCTGGAGTAAGATCTACGCCGTTTCTTTTCCTTGTGACGATCTGAATGCTTCTTGCGATGTTTATGCCGAGAACGGGATGATGAAGATTTGGATGAGACTGAACGGTCACTTCGCCGTCTTTCTTCCCGACTTCTGCCACGCTCAGGTGATGGAGAGCGCTTGGGCGGTGGGGGCTCCGCTCTGGACGGCGGATTTGGGTCCATGTTGTAACCTGTGTTATTACTAAGAGTGTACAAGTGAATGAAGTAACATATAAACGTTGCTATTAGTATTTAGTATGAGTTATGAGTTCTCTCCCGCCAAATGTTGGAGTTCATTTGAGGGCTAAATAAAAATCCCCCAAAATATTTGTTAATTTGTGTTATCTAATTAGTAATGTTTGATTAGATACATCACATTTGCCCTCTAATGGCTGCCCCCTCTCTTCTTTTCTTCCCTCCGCAATCTCCGCAACCAACCATCAGCCATCAACCATCTCAATCCTGCAAAACAGGTACAACATCTCATTCACCATGGCACCAACACCGCACCAAGCCAAAACTGCCAAGGCCAAGCTCATATCTGGTGGTAAGCAGCCTAAAGCACGAATAGCACGCTACCTCAAGTCTCAAGAATCACAACTCGTCGAGGGAGCAAAATCTGCACTACTACTCAAAGGGATCAAATGTTCCGACTCCATGTCTACCGTACTAAAAGACTTACGGTCTGTTCTATCTCCGCATGCAAAGTTGCTCACGAAGAACAATATGATTGTCCCATTTGATGAAGAGGGGATACAAAGTCTGGAATTCTTAACAACAAAGAACGATGCCACATTATTTGCAATGGCAAGTCACAATAAGAAACGACCGAATAATCTAATCCTCGGGAGGACCTTTGACAGGCGTGTCCTTGACATGGTAGAAATAGGTGTACTTCAATATCGATCTGTCAATGATTTTCCAGGTTTACCCAAGAAACGATTGGGGAGTAAACCTCTTCTTCATTTCGCGGGTGATTTATGGCAATCAGACTCGAATCTTAAGTCACTTCAGAACCTTTTGATTGATTTTTACCGTGGAGATCCTGTGGATTCATTGGTGTTGAGTGGATTGGACCATGTTATGGTGTTTACTGCAGCGGAGTATGGAATTGGGGGAGCGGAAGCAGAACCGATTGTTCATCAAAGGACGTACTTCATGAAGTTGAAGAAGGATCCCAGTGGCGGTAAGGCACCGGCTCCTTATTTGACTCCTAGTGGCCCTGATATGGATTTTAAGGTAAGGTTATGAACATGTGTTGCTGTCACTCGATCTCCTTTCGGTACTGTGTTATGGACACCTAATACTAATTCTATTTGTTTACTTGTGATGATGTTGTAGCTGAGAAGAACTGAGTTCGCATCGACTGACCTCTGGAAATTGGCAATTAAACAACCCATCAAAAATAAAACCAAAAAGAAGAAGAATCACACCACCAACTTGTTTGGAGAAACGCTGGGAAGGCTTCACTTGGATAAACAAAATATTGATGCTAGGTCGGGTAAGAAGTCCAAAGCGCTGCGGTTGGCTGAGAGGGCTGAGAAGGAAGAAGACCGGGCTGCCACTGAAAATGAGCTGCAGCAGGAGGCGGAGGAGATGGGTAGTGAGTTTCAGCAGGCCTATGGGTTCTCTCGTGATGATATGGCTTAATTTGAATTGTTACATTGTGCAGGATTCAGCGTAGTAGTTGATTTACAGCAGTAAAACAACAAGGTAATCTTGGGTGATGTTGAATATTGCAGCTGATGAACAGGTGGTACATGGTACACCTTACAAATAATGATTGTGGAGCCTTTCAAAAGAGGATTGTAGACTTCCATATTCATTGAAGGATACTTGAACAGAATTAACTCTTCTTTTTAAGTTACTTTTCTATTCAAAAAATGTTTCAATCTTGTGTCATATCAATGACATAACATTCCATTGATGAGCATACAAGCTCCTTTCTGGGCCAATGTTCATTAAATCTGCGTGAGTCCCACTCTCCACAACTGATCCATTATCTAGCACCACAATTCTGTCTGCAAATCTACCGGTCGCCCAACGGTTTGAAGTTAATATTACAGCAGCACCTGTACTTCGTAGCGCATTGATAAATTTTGCTTCATCAATTTCGCTCATTTGAGAGGTGGCGTCGTCAAGTAGTAAAATTGATCCAATCAGACATTTTGCTATTTCATTGGAAGAAGCCTGTTGATTGGCATTTCCTGCTATCAGTTGAGCTAGAACTTTTGTTAGGAATACAAGGGACCAGTCAGATGGTGATAGAGGATAGGATGGTGGCCTCAGTGAAGAAGGCTTTAGCTCGTCTTCGTTGGCACTGACAACAGTTGACAATCTTGAAGGAAGCTGTTTAGATAGTCGCTTTCCCACTCCGGTGATCTTCATCGCTAACGCCACGGCATTTCTCTCTTGTGTGCTCATTTGACTGTCTGTAACGGGTTCTAATATCTCTTCCAGCGTTGTCCCTGTTACCAACGAGGCATAATCTGATACTGTACGCACATCATGAAGCCACACTCCTACACGACGTTGCAATTGAGCTCGATCCCACTTGGACAGGTCTACGCCAGCTATACTTATTGTACCTCGTGCATATGTTGTTGTTCGTGCAGACTTGGGTGGGGTAAAGATATGTTCAGATATGGATGTTAGAAGTCTACTTTTTCCCGCTCCAGCAGAGCCAATTAGTAGAACAACTTCACCAGCCTTGCATTTAATGTTCGCCCCTTTGGTTGCCCACGCCTTTCTAGTTGAATGCGCAGACCAAAAATCATTTACATCAATGCCTGCACTTGGAGACGCCGTCATCATGGCTTGAAAATCTGAGTTAAAAGACATGGCTGCGAGATTTTTGATTTCTCCTACTACACTAGACAAAATTGTGAAGAACATGGTGAGATGGCCCCCGAGTCTGGCGTTTGCAGTCCAAATTGCATTGTGCGCTGCCTTTCCAACTAGGATGTTTGTGGTGAACAATAATGCAGCCATTTCTAATAACGAAATCCAACCATCAAGGGAAATTGCTTGGAGAGACTCGGATTGCGCTTGTGCCAAGACGTAAATGTACAACGCTGCAGGCACCAACAGCACACAAGATCCTAGAAGCAAATATGCAAGTTTTCGTAGCATTGGCTCGATGGAACTCAGCATTAGTTGAGAGCTCTGTCGTGATCGTTTTCTCCTGGCGTCCTTCTTACCACGCCCAGTCAGTAACATACCAGCAGAAGCTGCACGGTCGGGTCTGAGCCTAGCGAACTGGTCCAAAGCACCTTCCACGCCTCGAGGAGAACTTAATAGGCCAATACGGGTTGCACTAGAGGAGCCAATATTGGACCAAAGACTTGTTATTGTATCTTCTTCCTCGTCTTCGTCATAAACAACTGAACTGGCCTTTCTACACTTTTCCAGCAAAGGGAGGTATGAAACGACTAGCAATGCTGTCAATAGAGAAAACACAACCACAACTCGAAGAGGTTGTTCTCTCACTTCTTTAATCTCAGTTTGAATTAGGCCATGTAAGGTCTTTGCAAGCCCAAACCCGACAGTTTTTGAACTCTCTAGCACTTTATCCCAAACAATGGGTTTCTGTTTCCATGCATCCAGCTGATACAGATGAAGCAATGCTGCTGCAATCGCAGCTCCTGCCGGTTTCAGAACTGCCACTGTAGATATGAGTACATAAGACATTGCCAAGGTTACAAAGAAATGAAGCCTAGCGGTTGACGCTGCATTCAAAGCTTCTGCCTGAGCAGCTTTCCTTATTGCAGTAGGAAATGATTTCTTCATTGGAATAGATGAGATAAGTCTCAGATAAAGTTTGGTATACGCAGCTTCGGACTCGGATTCGGCTGCAGCCTCTAAGGACACTGCACTTAGTAGAGGTTCGATCCATGCTATATTCGAGGCGGAAATTAAGATTATTGCACACAGAGCATGCAGTGTCCACCCGTCGGTAGCTGCGATTATTGTTGATAAGATTGTTGACCGAAGTTCTCCTCGACCAGATAATAAAGCGTTGTGAAATGTTGGCAATACCTCATGGACAATAAAGATTACTAGTCCTAGCTGAGCCGCATTGAATACTGCTTGGGTCCTTCCTATTGACGCACATCTTTTCGATGCTGCTGGCGATATAAGATTATGCCGCTTCCCTAGCAGTGACATGACTGGGCGGGGAACAGTTACTGCATTTGCTTGAGAGGGAGCACGTCTAGAATGAATTGATGAAAATGAAGTACTCGCTTTGGATTTCTCTTTAGATTCGTCCTCAGACCAAGCACCATCATCGTATTGATTTGAATTGCGTTTGAACATTCGCTTAATGTTTGGAATAGGAACAGAACCGATTACAGCTTTTACTTTGGATCCGATAGATGCAGATTCGTAATCATCATAATCTCTGTATTGTTGGGGGCGAGTTGTTGTCGAAGTAAACATCGAGCCTCCGTTTGGCCATGTTTGACTTGGTTGTCTTCTCTCTGTCTGTTCCGCCTTAGATAGATTTGGCCTAATAGATTGGGGTCGTTTAAAATTCAATTCATCTTCATCTGCATGCGTTGTGTCAGTCAATTTTGGATCATCCGACCCATGGTTGAGACTACTACCTTCTACATCTGAGTCAGAATCATTATCTTGTTCAAGATAATATGAAGTCACTGAATCAAATTCATCAGTATCTCCTCCATGATCATTACTCTCCCATTGATTATCCCGATAAACATCATTGCTATCGGATTCACTCGGAGGCTGATTGGTGCTCGTATCTAATGAATACAACTCTGACATGGGAGGAGCATACTCCTGCTGTGATGGCTGTGCACCAAGTCTGGGATCCATTCGCTGCCGTGGATATCCCTGCGCCGCATTGGTATGCATTGGACGTGGTCTTCCTTTACTTCCCGATAACCCCACAGAATTTGAAACAGCATCACCAATTTCTCCTAGACGAGAGGTTAAACTTGACACACTAGTTACTACCTTGTTAGTGTCCAATGATTCTGACACTGAGTCAATTCCAGTTTGTAATTTTTGCACTGCCATGTTAAAAAAGCGAGAAGCAGATGCCTTAACATTGGATTGCGGACGTTTATATGGTACAAGTTGTTGATGTTGTTGATGTTGTGATGGATAGGGTTGGTTGTAATATTGTTTAGGATAATTCTGGTTTCCTTGTGGGTTCCATTGGTGTCCATAATCATTCGATTGGGACCATTGTCCTTGGTTGTGAGAGTTTTGATATTTATTGTTCGGTTGATTATACCCCCAACTTTGTTGTTCATCGTATGGTTGATAGGTTTGTGTATATGTATGTTCAGCAGCATCATTTGGTTGTTCCCAAGTATTTTGTAACAAGGGAACATGAGATGCACTCATGGTGTCTGTTTGTTTCTCATTTGAACTTTCTTCTCTTGTTCCAGTATCAACCTGGCCAATAGAAATGCTTGATGAGCCTTGATGATCCTCTTCTGTGGTCGCTTTAGATTGAACCTCGCCTGGTGGAGGAGCGACAGAGCTCTCCCCTTTGTCTAATTCATCAGTCTTGTCATCTGCAATTATTGACTGCGTGGAATGCAGAGCTTTCACATCACGAGGAGGTGGTGGAGGAGGCGGGGGTAGTATCCCACTATCGGTTGTTGTAGACGCTGTCACAAGTCCAACATGGGAACCTGATAGCAGTGCAAGGTGACATAAAAATGACGATACCAGACATCGTGATGGTACCCACTTTAACCGGTTCTCCTTGAGATGACACATCATATCGCTGTCATTTATTTTCTGGTCTAGTTGTTCGAGGTCTGCCTTGCCAACTGTGACAGGGGTGGATGGGGGGGGCGCTGGAAAAGCAGAAGGGTCGGTACGCGGTGGGAGGCGGTCGGGTTGATTTTGAGAGATTTGTCGGTTGTCTATCTACGTCTCTTTTCTCTCTTTTAACGAAGCGCACTACTGAACTAAAATTAGATGGTGCTTTACAATGATGTAAATTTGCCCTCTAAAGACAACACTCTCTCCCTAACGCAACGCCTCGCACCGCATTGATCTACCAAGAGATATGAAGATCTACCTACTAAAACTTCCCCATCGCAGCTTCACATCCCATCATCCCATCCCTCCCACTTTTAACCTCCGTGTGGCTCGTGGTAGCGCTCATTTTTTAGGTCTAGACCTGCAGTCTGCAGTGATGGAAGTATCATCCACCAACAATCGAACCGATTCCAACTCGAAAAATATTCTCTCCAGCATTAGCCTCAATGACCCTCTAGGCCGGCAGTTCCGTGATGATAGGGTGGTAGGCCTGAGTCAAGGCCTTCCTGGGCCTCCCCAAATAAGTGCGGCTGAGCACCAAGACTCCTTCGGTGCCTCGTTGAAAGTGACGTATGATCTTTACAATCGTGATGTGAGGTTAGAAAACGATGAGATGTATGCGAGAATGAAGGAGGAAAAACGGTGAGTTCGTACTAGCTATCGAACATTTTCTTCTGTCTTATGCCTAACCCTGATTCAAATACCAATTGTTGGAACAGACCCTTAGTTTTGTTTTTGTTGGGACACTATACGGCATTCAAGATCTTTTTGTATTACTTGACTTCGTTGAGTAGTTTATTTACAGTAGCATTGACGGTAGGGCTTACGATGTATTGGTATAATGAATATCAGACAGTAAGTCCAAGAAGATTTTGATGCAGCGCATTCTACATATCATCTTATTTTGATGTCATTTCATATGATAACAGACGGATATACATCCTAGCAGCTTAGATTGGGTTATATTGGGTTTTGCGGTAGTTACGCCTCTTTCAACTCTGATTGGTTTAGCCTTTAGAAGAAGAGATCGTGCTTTGATTGAAATAGCTAAATTTCGCTCATTTGCATTTCAAGTATTTTTGGCTCACTGCTTGTGGGATTGGGCCACTGACACTGGAAACAAGGGAAGAAGTGGGACAAGCATTAACTGGATTGGCCACGTAGATGACGTATTGACAGAGTTGATTGCAATGGGAGATGAGTTATGCCGTTTTTTAACAATGCCAACTACTTCAAGGTCGAGGCATCGTGTAACCAAGAGTGGCAGACGTGAAGCAGCTAGAACTGCAGAGGTTGCGTACAAACTTTACGATTCACTGTACACCAAACGGATGATAAGGCTGACAGTTCTAGGTGAAAATTTCAAACGTTATGGCCTAGGTGCTAGTGAGGCATCTCGAATAAGGCAATATGAACGATGGATGGGAGATGCAATTGAAAACCTGCGAATGATCAAGAACTACCGCACGCCTCAGACGCTGAGGTCATTCGCCAGATTGTTCACAACGTTACTTCCGCCATTCTTCGCGCCCACTTATGCACAAATTGCTGTGGTACGTTATGCTGTTCTATATGATTGCCTTCGGTGTTAATAAAGTACTTTTTACTCTATTCTATTAAAGAATCTTAACAGTTTGGCGATGGGTATGAGCTTTGGAGTCATTGTAGCACTTTGTTTGAATGCATTACTAGATGGAATAGAGACTCTGGAAGACCCGTTTGTGGGATTTGTCACGCTTGATGGCATTGACATTAGAGAGGAGTTCCGGGTACTTCACTGGCATCAACTTGTAAGTGCTAGAAATGAAATATTTTCTCTTGAGCCCCCTTATGTGGGCCCAAGGAGGGATGCATTCTTTGTATCACAAGATTCGCATCGCCATGATCAAGCCATGCCCTCTTCTCGGAAGGAAGATGAGGCAGGCATACCACTGGGAAATATCAGTGAATCTACCAAATCATCACATAAACGTCGTCATGTAAAGAATATGCTCAGTCTCGGTGATGGCAGTTTACTGGCGGGTCTTCAGGATCTTGATAACAGAAAAAGTGGATATCAATTATTCTCAAAACACAATGAAGACAATGTTTGAATTTACATCGACAGAACGCCTTAATGACAATGCCGATCTTGGTTGTTATTGATTTCAATTGAAATTGAGGGTGCGATATTTTTGACTTGAGCGCCTAAAAAAGTAAAAGTACCTAACTTGAATGAGGTATCTATGCTAAAAAGAAATGGGCTGACCCAAAGCCGTGGTGAGTATGGTATTGACGAATCAATAGAGAAATTTGTTCCAACAATAACACATAATTATCCATTACATTTGTACAAATCTCTAAGACTCCCTCAAAGACCGAGCAATAGCCTCAGCAATCATTTCCTCTTCAGTCATCTCATCGTCACTCCTACTGTTAGTAGCATTGTTGTTGGTACTTCCATTCTGCTGAGTACCCGGTTGTTGCGAAGCTTGCTGTTGCTGCTGTTGTTGTAAATTGAATTGACCACTATTCCCACCAAACGCCTGCTGCATCTGTGCAAATTGCTCCATCTGCCTCCTCATTTCTTCTGGACCACCCGCAAATGGATCAGCGCCACCTGAAGTGCCGCCCGCACCGCCGGCCTGTTGCTGCTGTTGCATCATCCTATTGATATTATCCCTAAGCCCCGGATCATTCATCATAGACGAGAATTGTCGTAACATGTCCGGGTTTTGTTGAAGGGCCTCAAGTGATTGTTGTAGCATGGGGTTATTTGCGAGGCGAGGGTCAGAACGCATCATTTGTTGTACCATTGGATTCTAATGACAATAAAGAAGAAAAGGTTAGGAAGAATAATTGAACCCAAGCCTTGGATGTTTTCAAGACATGAACATTTACGTACATTCATCATACCCTGCAATGCCTCTGGGTTACTCAACAAATTCTGCATTGCCTCCATAGATGGCATACCCCCTGCACCTAAACCAGGCATTCCCATTGGTGGCATTGCACCAACACCACCTCCCGACATACCAAATCCGGTCCCCGCCGGTGTCGGTGCCGCAGAACTCGCCTCGGCTTCCGCCAGAGCACGATTCGCAACCTCCCCCGCCTCAACTAACTTTGGCCAAGCCTCCTCACTGGGAGTTAACACAAATACGCCATCTTCCAAGGTAAATCCCGCGGCCAACAGGAATTGTTCCCCTCCCGACACACCCCCGAGTCGTTTATTAAAGGCGGCATTCGATTTCTTTATGGAGCGATACTTTTCTTCCATGGGATTGGAGATTATATTCGACAGTAGTTTCGATGCCGTGGAGAGTGCTGTTTTGTAAACTGGAGGTGGGTTGAGTTTGAGCGTTGTTAGTGCTGAGGTGAGAGTCGGGTTTGATGGAGTTGCGGTGTTGTTGGGGACTGTCACTGATGCTCCAGCCACCACTGGTGCCGGCTGTGTTGCTGCTGCCGTTGTATTCGATTGTGCAACAGCCTTACCCATTACATGCACGACACACTCTTCTTCCAGTTTGAATTCTGTGACTACATCGTTATCCGATTTGTCGGCAATCATTCTTCCGCGAAAGATGAGCTTCATGTTACTGAGTGGGATGGATGTTGCTTCGGATGCCATTGTGCGGAGGGTGGAGGAGGATGTGTCAGCGGGAAGCTCTAGCGGTATTCGGGGAGCGGATGGGGAGGAGGTCAGGGAGAGGTAGATTTTTGTCATGGTTGAAAAGAGATGATAAGTACTTTTTCGCTTGTTGTGTACCTAGTGTGAAATGAGCTGAAATGAGCCTAAGATTTTCATCTTCCGTGGGCAATACCACATAATTGACTCGATTGCCCCAAACTGCCCACAAAACATTCTAACAACGACAACGAACAAAACCAGAAAGCAACCATGACGGACGCTACCATGGTAACCCTTCCACCCCGTACCTCCTCCATCGGTTCATCGGCGGCTAGCGGTGGTTTATCAGCAGCATTAGTGAAAGATCCGGAGGTGTTATTGGATTCAATCGATTCAACTGGACGCAGTTCACGCAAGGACGGCGATGTCGTGTAAGTAATGCAGACGGACGTCGGCTCTTCATCTGCTGGTTTTGAAACCTCTGGCCTCGTTCTTCATTATTAGCTCAGTTCATCAATCTCAAGCAATGATGACGCAACTGGAACTGTGGATGACATTGAATCAATGTCATCCACATTCCGTTGATCTTCGTTGTTTTAATACAACACATGAACATGAGTTGTGCATTCTTATGATTTCTTTGTCTGCAACTCTCATATGCTACTGTTCAATCCTTATTGACAGCACCACATCCATCACCCCATCAACCACAGATACTGACTTTGACCCCATAGCCTTTCTAAATCAACACTATGAAACGGAACACCAGCTAATCACAGCATTGCCCTCTCTCCGAACTGCCATAACCTCTCGCCTAACACATCTAGACGACTCATTATCCACGACACTCCGTCATCAGGCCGCATTAGCTCCCATGATCGCACAAGACGTCATGCATGCACGAAACGCCGTTTTACAACTAGCTACACGTATCAAAGATGTCAAAGAGCAAGCCCAGAAGAGCGAGGAGGCGGTACTGCAAATTACAAAAGATATGAAACGATTAGATTATGCCAAACGGCACTTACAACGTACTATAACTGCGTTGAAACGATTGCATATGTTGCTGCATGCTACCGAGCAGCTTAGGGTGGCGACGGTGATTACGGAAAGACAGGTTGTTCCCAACTATAAGGTGGCGAGTCATCTGATTGATGCGACTAGATTGCTGTTGGGGCATTTTGAGGGGTATATGGGTAGTGTACCCAAGATGAGGCAGGTGAGGGATGCTGTTGGAGTGTTAAGAAGTCAGCTTCGGCAGGGGATTATCAAATTATTTGATGAGGTTGGGTTTCCAGAAGAGCATAATCAGAGGGTGACGAGGAATGATGATTTTGACGAGAATCCAGAAGAGAATGCAACGTCTTCGTTGGGACTTACAGCCAGTCCTCCTTCGGCATTGGTGCAATCTACTTTGGCGGATGCATGCCTTGTAATTGAAGCACTTGGGCCAGAATCGAAAGAAGAATTCATTGCAAAATTTGTCTCAGATCACTTGGAGGAATATGAGCAAACATTCAACCCTTCACCCGCTGCTTCAGCCAAAAATAAATCAGAACCCAAGTCATTTAAGAAGGACAATTCCAAAGAATCGGATGCCATCAACCCCATGTCCATTGATCAAGTAGACAAACGATTCGCATGGTACAGAGACTTTCTGCGGTCACTTCAAGTCAAATTTGGCAATGTCTTTCCACCTCATTGGAGCATGTATTATCGCCTAACTGCCAGTTTTCTTGAACGCACGGCACGGCACTTAAAATTTGTTTTGAAGAAGAACGGAACAACAATCCGCGTTGTCCCATTCACTGCTGCTCCTTCGAGTGGCAGTGGGGCATCTTCTCTTGTTAGCGCAAAATTTAGTGCTACCATCACTGGGGCATCCACTCATGGGATTAGTAGCTCGTCAACACACGGTGGCTCGGGTGCTGGAGAGAGTAGTGCTGCAGATGGGGAAAAGGCTGTGACTACATTGTTGAAAGCATTGCAACAAACGATTCTGTTCGAAAAAGAAATGTCTGCCTGGTTAGCTAGAGATTATGGCACTAAATTTTTACCTGAGGCTTCTGAGAAAAAAAGAGCTGACGATGAAGATGCATTAGAGTTTGATGATCAAGGAAAAGCTGTTGCAGCAGGTAGCGCGGAAGGCATTCGTATCAAGTATGAGAGGAAGAAAAAGTCTGGAGGCGCTGATGCTCATATAAATGGGCGAGAAACAGGAGGAGAACAAGTCAAACCCCTAATTGGAATTGCATCTGTTGTGTTTGACAATCACATGTCACCTTACGTTCAGTTAGAAGAGCGTACAATGGACGAACAACTTCACAACGCTCAGTCAGACAACACTGTAGATACTCGAGGTGATCGACCTGTATTTGTATCGTCTACCAATCTGTTCATTTATATGAAGAACAGTATCACACGTTGCACGGCCTTGACAAAAGAAAAGACATTTTTCTTATTACAACGTGCATTTCAAAAGAAGCTACGTGACTATGCAAAGGTCCTGGAGAAGAAACTACCGCAACCTCAATCACAAAATGTTGCAAAGTTGGCATTGGCCAATATTCAAGCTGGAGGAACTACCACTGGTCAAGCTTCTACTATTTACCGCATTCCTCCTGGTGAGGAGATCACTATTTGTCATGTTATTGACACTTGTGAATATTGTGCTGACACAGTGGAGGCATTGGAAGATCTCATACGCGATAAAATCGGTGCGAAATACAAAGAGAAGGTTGATATGAGTGAAGACCAAGAGGCATTTCAGGATGTTACTGCAAAGAGTATTCGTGTTCTGGTGTCTGGATTAGAGCAGAGATTGGATACGCCCCTCAAGGAGATATCCAAAACCAACTGGCTTTCCTTTGATATGGTTGGCGAAGAATCATCTTATGTTAGGGCAATACATCTCACAATTCATCCTTTTGTGACACAAGTAAGAGAACTGATCCCCTCATCGTACTTTAGGAGCTTTTGCGACAAATTTGCTACGGCATTTGCATCTACATATTATCGAACTTTAATCGGCCTGAAACGAATCTCCGAGGCAGGTACCCAACAGCTGCTGCTTGATGTATACAGCATGAAAACTCTACTGCTCAAGCTTCCAGTTTTGGAAAGCAGTAAGAAAGTCCCTGGCACTCGTAGTGCTACAACGGCACCTTCCAAATCATTATCAGGAGGCTCTACCATTGCCCCGGCTATTTATACAAAAATGGTCAACAAAGATTTCCGCAAGCTTGAAGTCATGTTAAAGCTTGTTGGCTCGCCTAAAGAAATGCTTATTGATATGTTCCGTGCCCAATGGGATTGCTCCATTGACACCAATGCTATGGCAGCTGACTTCCAAACCATTATGACCCTGAAGGGCATCCCTAGGAACGAACAACCTGCATTGCTGGAAAATCTTGGGTTGGAAGGAGGTGATGGAGCAGTGGATGGATCATCGACCATGACAGCTAACATGCAAGCCTTGCAAGAAAAAGGTTCTGACGTGGCTGCCAAAGTAAATGCTGATCTAAGCCAAATGAGAGCAAGAGTTGATGACTTCCGCAAAGCATTCAGGTAACTCAGCCAGGACTGATAGATAGATGATTTGTGAATTGATTTCATTCTCATTCGTCAACAATTCCAAATGCAAATGGGCATTTCTTGACATGCTGGTTGATGCACTAAAATAGTTAATGGAGTAGAGGATCTTATCGAAGTGTGTAAAACCAGTTCAAAAATACCTTCTATGAATCTTGCAACTTCAACGTTTTTTTATAGAGTGACACTTGAGTAATAGAGGTATTGTTTTCCTCTTTCTTCCTCCATCCTGCACACACCAACTACACACACCATAAACACGAAACACGCGTTCGTGTTCAATCGCTGAGTTAGACGATGAGCTTAGCCCGTATAATTTTCTTTATCTGCATTATTATAACTATAAGCGTGTTGGTAACGACAGCATGGCAAATTAGCCCGGGCAGAGTATCAAGATCGCGGCACGTTGCTCATCGCAATATACTCAGATATGGATGCCACGATGACAACGTAACCGCGCTTGAATACACAAGACGGCATATCTTGAAGCAGATATCCCTTATCGTTGTTTCCCCATCAATGCTGCCTCGGGTAGCAAATGCCGAAGATAGCACTGAAAATATATCAACAATACAGGCAGTTGAAAATGTGATAAAGGAAGAGCAAGAATTGGATATTAACCTTAAGCAACAAGAATCTGATGAAATAAAATCAATAGAAGACACAAAGAATCTAATATCTGAAATAGAAAATGAAATCACCGAAGCTACTACCAAGTCTGATGAAGACTCGTTGATTGAAGAGGAGAAAAAAATAGCCACCGATACAGAAGCATTAATTAAACAGGAGGAAAAAATCGTTGGAGAAACTCAAGCAATGATTACTGAAATTCAAACGATGGAGTCTGAGGTCAAAGAGATAGACGGAGGCAAAAGTATAGAAACCACAGAATCAGAAGAATTTATCACCAAACTAAAACAGCGTGTGGGAGAGAAAGAAGACTTGATAAGCAAATTGAAGCGTGAGAGTGAACTGTTTCGAGATCCGGAAACAGGCAAGTTCAAGCCCATGTCTCAAGATGAATTTAAGAATAGAGCAATCCAGAGTGAGAAAGATTATGACTATCTCCAAATCCTTAAAGATAGTTTGACTAAGAATGAAGAGTTTGAGAGAGATATTGAAGCGTTTGAGGGATTGCTTGAGAAAAACTTTGGTTCAATAATAAAGGAGCTTAAAAAGGATGCCGATGAAATGGGGAATGAAGTCAATAGTATTGGGGTAATAAAGCAGATTAAAAAATTGTTCTAGGTTAACTTCATAAGAATATTTAGCTGTACCGTGCTGCCATGATCAGAGATTCATTCGACATAAGAAAGCCATGAAAACTCCTGTCTTAATCTAATTTTAAATGGCTGTATCTGTGAATGGTTTTTCTCTACAAAAATTTCTTCGCGCTCCCATTGCCATTCATATGTCCTTCACATGCATGTGAATGTTCATGCTACGCTGCCTGTCTCGCATTTTAGCAAATAACAAATCCACTTACCTGCGAGTACTGATTTTTCCGTTCAGTTTGCGTCAAACTTTCACAATCAAAATTGCTTAAGTGGAATTTTTACATTGGCACTTGAGATTTTTCATGTAACCGAGCGCTGTCTCTGTCTCTGAAAATACTACCCCAAATGCAAACTGCTGATGAGTCCCGACGACGAAACAACTCGTCATTGTTTGGTCACTGCGTTTGACCCTACACGTTAGTGGATAAATCATCTCTGTTATCATCATCTACTGATTTTTAACTACTCTCAAAGAGACATCACCCCCTACCACTCCCAACCATGTACTTTGCAGTATTGGAGGTGAGCTTCTTCAATTCACGAGAGACGATCCTTGGATTACCCTTTGTCCAACATGCATCTGAGTGGTGCATCTTCTAGCAGCATAGAGTGCATCAATTTAATCCTCCATCATCCGCTGTTCATTCTTTTGCATCATCAATTCTTCCTTGATTTGGCAGGGCTTGTGATTGAGATTCAAGTTAATTTCAATGTTCTGAGCCGAGTCTTTGGTGCATCTTCCACTTCAACTAGTCAATAGCTTCTAGGATAGATTCATAGAATAATTTGTGGAACAGACCACGTAGCATATCTCGCCCTTCTTGCATGATTTTCATTTGCCTAGGTCAAGAAACTCATTCTGTTGTGTGTCACTGAAAGCACCACCAAAAGATACATTGATGTGGCTGTATCATTGAACATTGGATATGGTCCAACCCAACAAATTTTCTGCTTTAGAATTGGTAATTGGTAGCAGTACAGCAGTAGCAGTTACAATAACAACTGTCTTCTACTTTGCATTGTGGGCTGCAGAGTAATCACTTCAAGAAACAGACAAGTATTTCACATTTCCTTCTTCAATGATCCAACAGCTAAAAAACTATCACATTTGAAGCAAAATGAATAATGGTCTGAACCAAGAAAAAAATCTACTCCTAACATGAAAATCAGGAACTATTTCTGGTGAGTTCATTTTGCAGATATTGTTATCATACTACAAATTGCAGGTCTTTTGCAACAACATTGCAACACCAATCTCTTTTCGAAAAGAAAACGAAGATTTTATTCTCTTTTATTCTCACGAATTTCAAGGTTTTGTCGCCTGAGAAGCGAGAATCGTCTTTGTTTTCGCAGGAAATTTGAGGAAAACCTCAAAATTTGCGAGAATAAAAACATTCATCTCCTTTTCGAAAAGAGATCGGCGTTGCAAAAGACCTGCAATTTGTAGTAATAACAATAACAGACAAGACAGCTATCAAGAATAAAAACTAGAATGTAAGTGTTCCAATGTCCCATTACAAGTATAATGAATGGTGGGACAAGCATGAGATTGAAATTCATTGTCACCAAGGGTCTCCACAAGCTGACTTTTGAGTCATGGGTGGGGGAAAAGCTGGCTTGGTCTTACCCACTTTCAGCACCAAGATTGTGTGTGTTGGGATCCTTACTGCNCGTCTTCCTTGAAGGCATTTCTAATTTCTTCAGGAGTGGAGTTTTCATTGATAGTGCTCATATTGACAATAGTTGACGATGACGTATCTTTCTGCAAATTATAAATCTTCTTTCCAAAATCTCTAAATTGATTCCAAGTGCCTTTGTGTTCATGGTAATTTTTCAATCGTTGTTGGCGCTTGAAACCTGCATTTCTTGAATAGTATTCACGCATCTGTTCACATTTGATGGCTGCATTTCTTGAATAGTTTTCACGCATCTGTTTGCGTATACTAGCTGCATTTTTTGAATTGTATTTACGCATCTGATCTTTCCGAAAAACTTTCTTTGATAACTTTGCTTCATCCAATACTTTCTTCCTAAACTCTTTGGCAATTTCAGCTTGCTTATTTTTTTTCTTCTTCAATTCCTCCTTCTCTTTCTTCTTTTCCAATTTAGCTGCCCTTCTTTTCTTTTTCTTCAAATTAAGATTCTCTCTCTTCTTTCGAATCTTGGCTGCCTCTTTTTCATGCTTTTCTTTTGCTAATGCTCTTTTTTTAAGTAATTCAGACTTTATCCTTTCCTTCTTCATCTTGATTAACAGTCAAAATATAATGCCAATTCTCATACTATATTACATTCAGAAACTGACTCAGTTGATGTAGAGGAAAGGGGAGGATGACTATAAATAGATTGTATTCGATTTATCATTGTGAGGATGTTACAGACGACACAAAATGAGAAATCATGTGATGATGGATAATATGAGAATTTTACAGATTATGACTGAAACACTTGCCGTAATTGTATTTGTTCTAAAGACGCGTGAATATTTGGCCACGAAATAGTAGTCTAACCCAAATTTGTCAACAATTTTGGCAAAGCCTCAAGAATTTGGACAGTTCCACTAAGCAGTTGCCAGAATCTCCTAGAATATGGATTAGACAGATTGAGACTAAAAAGTTTCACAACAAAATTTAGACAAGAAAAGGTATCAATATATCGTACTTACATGAACCTATCAATATTTAAGATGGCAGAGCCAAAACGCAACACTCCAAAAATACAGCTATTGTGAACTAAAGCGCATAATCTTTCACCTCTGATGAGAGATATTATGTAGCATGCTTATAGAGCCAAGTAGCCTTTTGATTTACACAGTTTGTGAGAGGTATGAGTTTGAACATGAAACACATTCAATTTGCATTGGTCCAAATTGCAATTGCAAGCCATGGTCATACACACACTCACTCTACTAACTAAGAGACTTTGATCCCAAATCCAGAAAACACGAACCAAAGTATTCTACTTGGATTGGCACTGACAGGCAACTGAAGACTTCTAAAGTCTGTGCATGAAGTCATCCAGAAGGGCAGTACGGTGGTTCATGATGGAAAAGTTGTCCAATGAAATGCAAGGCGTGCCACATTGACAGCAAATGATACAATAGAAGACACAAAATGAGAAATTATGTGATGATGGATAAAATGAGAATTTTACAGATTATGACTGAAACACTTGCCGTAATTGTATTTGTTCTAAAGACGCGTGAATATTTGGCCACGAAATAGTAGTCTAACCCAAATTTGTCAACAATTTTGGCAAAGCCTCAAGAATTTGGACAGTTCCACTAAGCAGTTGCCAGAATCTCCTAGAATATGGATTAGACAGATTGAGACTAAAAAGTTTCACAACAAAATTTAGACAAGAAAAGGTATCAATATATCGTACTTACATGAACCTATCAATATTTAAGATGGCAGAGCCAAAACGCAACACTCCAAAAATACAGCTATTGTGAACTAAAGCGCATAATCTTTCACCTCTGATGAGAGATATTATGTAGCATGCTTATAGAGCCAAGTAGCCTTTTGATTTACACAGTTTGTGAGAGGTATGAGTTTGAACATGAAACACATTCAATTTGCATTGGTCCAAATTGCAATTGCAAGCCATGGTCATACACACACTCACTCTACTAACTAAAAGACTTTGATCCCAAATCCAACAAACTCGAACCAAAGTGTTCTATTTGGATTGGCACTGACAGGCAACTGAAGAGAATTCTAAAGTCTGTGCATGAAGTCATCCAGAAGGGCAGCATGATGTAAGAGTTGCCCAAAGCAATGCAAGGTCTGCTACTTTCTGGCAAAGCTTCGAGCAGTGGAGGCTGATTGAGATCAGTGTAGGTAAGGCTGAAGCAGCAGCATATGGAAAGGCAATGCTGCAGAGGCACTATTAACATTGAACCAGACACGTGAAGAAAATTGCCCCAATCAGCTTGTTTGAATGAATCCTATTGTTAAGAATCTGGCTTGCCATCATACGAATATTCCATATCCGAGAATTGCCTTTTTAAGCAAGGGTCAATTCTGAAAAATGAAAAGAGTACAATCTAAATCCAAGACTCCAAAGAAAAGACTAGCAGATAATCCACCAAAAGTAAAATGCAGATTGTAGATGACGTAAAATGCAAGACTAGCTTTCCGTCTCTCCAATCACTGCTTGTTTGTATGTTCACTAATGATGGCAATGGCCGTTTTTTGTTGTGTGGAGCGTGAACAGCTTGTGTTGAACTTGCTGTCTATTAATAACTTTTTTTGCAATCTTTAGGATTCTTGACCACAGCTCAAGCTACAGACGATGAAGTTAGAGATGATTTGACACTAACAAAACATGACATATCTTGACAGATGCAACATACCGATATATATGGGGTAGACAACATTAATAATGAAAAAGCATTTCCATAAATATGCTTTGATTTATCTCACATCTAGTAATAAAAGAGAAAGCATGTGAGAATGTTTAAACAGGATTTGAAGTTACCGATGCATGAAGGTTAGCTCACCATAAAAACAAACGGCCAAGCATCCCATCACACGTAGTAGATTTGAAAAGGTATTGGGTACGGCTCGCCAAAGCGCCAATTCGGTTCAACTCAGGGAATTTGTGGCCAATGTGAGTATCGAACCATGCTGCTTCTGAAGCCAGTGCCGATAGTTCATTCAAATGCCTTGATAAATAAATCAAATGCGATGTTCGGTTTCATCTTCAAGTGAAATGAGAAGAGACATGCCTTCATTCATGAATGCAGTTCTCATTCATTGATGAGATGTGCAGATAGTAGACCCAATCAAGATCAGCAACTGTTCTCATTTCTACACGTCCATCACCCCAACTTCTCTTGCGTCCATTCATATTCGATGTGGTATTAAACCATCCACATGAATATATTAAGTGTCAAAGAGATGTCGAATGATTATCCATTCACCAAATCAGAATTCTCATTCTTCTGCAACGAAGTTGATTCAACTGACTCATGCACCTCACCCCCCATCACATCAACAGTTCTATCTTACACAAAACGGAGGTAGTGCAATCAATTTTATTTTTAGTCAGGGCCACAACTGCATTACATTATATGTGGCATCAATGGGTTGGCACCGGTGTAGAAATAAAGGGTTAGAAAGCCGGGACGAAAGATGATGCTTAATAAATGAAAAAATAAGAATCAACTCACAATATTTAAGTTGTGGAATTACCAATACATAAATTGCACTCCCAACATAGCTCCTCTTATGCCCAATTTGAACCTACTCATCTTCACTGTCTTGTGATTCTAACACATCACTACTATACTCTACGGGATTGATCTTTTGATTATAGGCACACCAAAGGAGCATGAGAGACGATATAATAATGATGGGGATGTACAGCAGCTCAGGACGAATTCGTTCAATCTCGTGCAGGCTCGCTTCTTCCTCTGCCTGACACTGAGAATTGAGGACATATTACAGGAGTTGTATAGATCAATTTGTTTGGCGCAGGTGAGTTCAAACCCAGAGCAAGTACAGGGTGATACGAGGGAGGGGTCGTAGGTTTCGTCTAGCATCAAGTCGGCACATGCCATCGACGCAGAGTTCGAATTCGTGATCTGAATTATCGGGATTGGCAAGTGCGCAAGTGGCATCGGATGGACAGTCGGAGGCCAAAGAAGCATGAGAGACGATATAATAATGATTGGGATGTACAGTAGCTCAGGACGTAATCGTTCAATCTTGTACAGGCTCGCTTCTTCCTCTGCCTGACACTGAGAATTGGCGACATATTACGGATCGAAACCTTCATGACAGGAGTTGTATAGATCAATTTGTTTGGCACGGGTGAATTCGAAACTGGAGCAAGTGCAGGGTGATACGAGGGAGGGGTCGCTGGTTTCGTTCAGCATGACATACGTGCCATCGACGCAGACAGTGTTGACTCAAATGATGGGGCACGTGGTAGTTGCCCGGCAGCTGAAGGTGGGGACGGCGTAATCTCCGAATTCGAAGAAGCGGCACCTCATTACCTCATTCATATGCTTATCTAGTTCGAGTTTGCGTTGGTGCTGTGCTACTTGAGTGGTGCGAAGAGAGACGTGTCGAAGTTTTTATCCATGGCTGCAGATAGATAAATGAAGACCGTGGCCGGCCGTGTTTGCAAAGCAAAACACACCGCTCCGTCAACCCCAGATAGATGTTTGACACATTATCGTGGTGCCTTCTATTTCTATTGCGTGTATCAACTGCTGCAGACGGCATCAATTCTGTTGCCGGCAAGATGGCCAAAAGCGTTGGTGGTATTTCGCTGTCGCCGGCGATGCCAAAAGCGTCGGGGATAGCTTCGCTTGCGTTGGGTCGATGATGGCGAGCGTTAATTATTGTGTGGATCGCTTGCGTTCGAGCTTGTTGCTGATTGCTGGGAATGAAAGCCAACTTTTATTTTTGGGTCCGAAGGTTGGAATTAATATCTGATCCAATGAGTAATGACTTGAAAAAACTGTTGAATTACCTGTCAATATCAAAATGAAAATAAAGGTAACAACAGAGGGTTTGATACATATTTACCTGTATTAGCCAAAAATATTTCTACTTTTTGGTTTGATTTCTTGAAGGGCCTTTTGGATTAAGAAGAACAATCGATCAGTTTTCCAATACAACTAAGATTTTAAAAAATCTTTATATCAAACCCGACGCACAAAAAAACACAAAACAGCCAACAGCCACAGCCATCAGCAAGCAACCATCCACCTTCCATCAATCCTACCTACACCGACCTCCGACCAGTTACCCATGCGTTTCCAACTAGCTCTAATTGCATCAGCTCTTATCCAGCCTGCCTCGGCATTTGCTCCTGTGACGAGGTCTGTTGTTAGGGTGAGTTGTTGATTGTTCGAACAGGGTTGTTTTGTGTAGCCTTCCTAATCGCATTAATTCACCGCCCGACTCAGCCCCTATCAACCCTTAAGATGTCCGCCGAAACAATAAACCTTGGAATCT
>JALLPH010000707.1:0-21582 GCA_036939855.1 Cyclotella choctawhatcheeana
TCCTCGAGAAAATTAATGTGTCTAACAACTTCATGATCTCTCATGCCAAGGAGTACGTCAACGACAATCTCGCTGATGATTGGATTCAAGCTGTGAATTACCTCAAGACGAAGGTTGCACAAGCATTCCCTGGGGCTAACCGCCCTAATAATCGTGACAATCGCCGATTTATCAACGAAGCCAATGCTGGACGCGGTAAGGGACGTGGCCGTGGTGGCCGGTTTGGACGTGGCGGCGGTAGGTCTAGTCGCGGTCGAGGCCGAGGTGGCCGTGATGGAGGGCGTGGCTCTCACGATGACGATGCCGCTGCGATCCCCAAGAAGATCAATGGAGTTAACACCTCCAATATCTTTCGCAACTACGGTGACGATGAATGGGCCGCACTAGGATCTGAATGGCAACGAAAAATCCGTGAACGACGCGACGCAGCGAAAGCACGTGAGAATGAACGCTACGGTGGCCCTCGTGATAATAGGTCGGCCTACGCCGCTCACAACTGGCGCCGCAACCAGGATGGAACGCCACAGAAAGTTACTCCCGATGCCCAAGGGAGCGATGATGAAGCCAAGACCGATAAGGGCGGTACGGCTGGTAACAACTTTGGTAGGAATGCGTATACCAAAGATAGTAAGTGAACGGACGATCGAATAATTCTTGACCACTGTGCCTTAGGCAGTTCGGTCTTTGAAACGGTTATAGTCATATCGGTAACGGCAAAGAATTAACGTAGTACGAATACAGAGTTTAACACTCCTTTTCTCATTCATTATCAGACCGGACGGTACAAGCGATTATCTCCGGACCTCGAATATTCAGCCGTAACTCCAAGATTCAGCGAACTACTTCCGCTTATGCGCACAAACCCGATCACATTGACGGTACCATGGCAAAATGCGAACTCGATACACGCGCTGATACTATATGTGCTGGCAAGAATTTCCGCGTTCTCAGCCTCACTGGACAAACTTGTGATGTTTCAGGATTTCACCAATCCTTTGATGCTATCCACGATATCCCGGTCGCACAGGTTGCAACGGCAATGACACTCGAGAACGGCGAAACAGTTATCTTGATTATTAACGAGGCCTTATACTTTGGCAATCAAATGGACCATTCCCTGGTCAATCCGAATCAAATACGTGCATACGGAATAGATGTATCTGACAATCCCTATGATCGGGAACGTGATTTTGGCATACAGCACGATGAATGCTTTATACCTTTCTCCACGGAAGGTTCTACTGTTTACTTTGACACATTCGTGCCAACTGATCATCAACTCGAGACCTTGCGTCACATAGAGCTCACGAGCGACGAGGAATGGGATCCGAGTAACGTTAATATGCAGAAGTACCAACCCCGCGGTACAACTCGTTTTGTGCAGCAGATGCACCGGAATCCGATATCTCGAAATGTAGCAGAAACCGATTTGCACCTTTCCAGCATCTCTGAATGCTTTTGCCCTTCTACTTTCGCTCAGCGCTTAATTGAATCAGTACACGTCGAAAGCCGCCAAGATGTTGATACAACCGATAATCGAACTGCCGCGGAAGTCGTATCCAATACTCGACATTCTGTCATCACTCCCGAACGTGTCTCGCAAGTTTTCGGTGTTGGCTTGAACACAGCCAAACAGACTATCGCCGTTACCACCCAAAAGGGTATTCGCCGAGCGATTCACCCCCTTAATCGCCGATACCGTGTCGACCACTTGGACCTCCACCGTAACAGGTTAGGTGGCCAATGGTATGTTGACCATTTTACTGCTCAAAAGAAATCTATTAATCAGAACACGGGAGCGTGGGTGTATTCAAATGGTAACATGTCAAAAGTGTACCCTGTTCGATCTCGCTCCGAAGTCGCCGACACACTTAGCACTCTGTGCAACGATATCGGCATACCGGATAGGCTTAAAATGGATCGCGCACCGGAACTCGTTGGAAAAGGCACGGACTTTTATAAACTGGCCCGGAAAAGGCATATTGATCTGACTTACGCCGAGCCCGAGAGGAAGAATCAAATATCGCCGGTTGACGTCGAAATCCGAGAACTGCAGAAGCGCACTCGTAGTAAGATGGTACGAAAGAATGTACCGAGTAGAATGTGGGACTACGCCTTAGTCCATACGGCTGAGGTGATGCAATTCATACCTCGATCTCGCTTACGGGGACGGACTGGTTACGAAGAGGTTACTGGCCGCACGCCGGACATATCAGAATACCTCGACTTCGACTTCTGGGATCTTGTATGGTACTGGGACACGGCACATCCCAACATTGACCAAGACGATCGGAAACTCGGTAGATGGGCCGGTGTCTCGCATCGAGTAGGAAGCGACATGTGCTACTGGATCGCCCTGGCAAATGGGCACATAATTGCGGAGACGACTGTTCAACACGTCACACGAGACGAGCTTAATGATCCCGAAATAAAGTCTCAGATCGAGCAATTCGACCGACAAATGCTGGAACGCATGGATGATACGAATTTCGATAACCCCGAGCTTGCTAACTTCCATCTGAATGATGATTTGACACTGCTGGACGAACGAATCCGAGATCGATGGCCGCTGGACACAGCGTACGGGGACGAAAGGACTACTCCTCCTGACTCCGATTACGGTGAGCCACGAGAACGACCAGAGGAAGATGATATTGACATCGATGCGTACGACAAACTTATCGGATCGCAGATAATGCTTGACGACGGTCTCAAGGCTACTGTAAAACGACGAATGACCAATTTCGATGGTACGCCGATCGGACGAGCACACGTCAATCCCTTACTAGACACCCGTCAATACGAAGTTGAACTAGAAGATGGAACGACTGATGCCTACTTCGCAAATATTATTGCCGAGAACTTATATTCACAGTGCGACTCGGAAGGCCGAGAACTGCTCTCTTTCAAAGAGATATGTGACCACCGAAAGAATAAGCGTGCAATTTCCATTGAGAATGGATATGATATATCGAAGAACGGTAACCGCACACCGAAGAGAACAACAGTAGGATGGGAACTACTGGTTGAATGGCGCGACGGTTCTACAGACTGGGTGGCGCTAAAAGATTTAAAGGACACTAATCCTATTGAACTAGCCGAGTACGCCGTGGCAAACAAGATCGCCGAAGAACCTGCCTTTAAGTGGTGGGTGTCTTTCTGTCTGCAGAAACGGAATCGCATTATCAGCAAAGCCAAATCGAAGTACTGGCGAACTACGCATAAATATGGCATTAAAGTACCTAAGACCGCAGAGGAAGCCTTACGTCTTGATAAGATTAACGGTAACGATTATTGGGAGCAATCGATTAAGAAAGAAATGTCTAAGGTTCGTGTGGCATACAAGCCGCACGAAGAACATACCCCGGAAGAAGTGCGTCAGGGCAAAGCCCCGGAAATGACTGGCTACCAAGAGATCACCTGTCATCTTGTATTCGACGTTAAAATGGACTTCACACGAAAGGCTAGATTTGTAGAAAACGGATCGACCACCGAAACGCCAGCATCGATCACCTATTCCAGTGTTGTTTCGAGGGATAGTGTCAGGCTTGCATTCCTCATCGCAGCCTTGAATGATCTTGACATTATGTCATGCGACATAGGTAACGCTTACCTCAATGCCCCTTGTCGGGAGAAAATATGGTTTAAGGCCGGAATCGAGTGTGGCGAACACAAAGGCAAAGTTATGATAATAACGCGTGCGTTATATGGTTTAAAAAGTTCCGGAGCCGCTTGGAGAGCTATGTTTGCGGAATCGTTACGAAAAATGGGTTGGCAAGATACCCGCGTCGATGCTGACGTCTATCGCCGGCGCGGAGTCAAACCAAGTGGCGAAAACTACTACGAATTACTCCTCGTTTATGTAGATGATTGTATGGTCGTAAGCCACGACCCGGGACGCACGATGAAAGCGATCGGAGAAATCTACGAACTCAAAGATGATAAGTATGGTCCGCCGGAGGCATATTTAGGTGCCGTAGTCGAGAAATTCACCCTCCCAGACGGTAAACAAGCTTGGAGCATGCGGGCCGACAAATACTGCAAAGCAGCAGTGGAAACGGTTAAAGGTTTACTAGCCGAAGACGGTCGGGAATTAAAATCCGGTAAACGCACTCATAAAGGCCCACTCCCACCTGGGTACAAGCCCGAGCTCGACATTACGCCCGAACTGGACGCCGATAAAGTGCAACGATATCAACAGCTTATTGGAATATTACGCTGGGCAATAGAACTGGGACGCGTCGATATCTTAACGGAAACCGCTCTCATGTCTCAATACAGCGCTAATCCCCGTGAAGGCCATTTGGAGGCTCTGTACCTCATATTCCACTTCTTGTCGAAGAACCCGATGAAGCGCCTTGTTTTCGACCCCAAAGTCCCAGAGTGTGATGAAAACGCCTTTAACTTGAATGCTGACTGGACCGAATTTTACGGGGACGTATCAGAAGAGGACCCGCCTGACATGCCTGAACCACTAGGCAATCCGGTACACATTAACGTTTTTGTCGATGCCGATCACGCCGGGAACGTCGTAACGCGCCGATCTCACTCAGGTATTTTCATTTTCGTGAACAACGCTATGATCAAAGCCTTCAGCAAGAAACAGAACACGGTCGAATCGAGTACGTATGGCTCGGAGATGGTTACGATGCGTATATCCCGCGATTTCATTGTAGAAATGCGTATTAAATTGAAAATGTTCGGATGCCCCATAGCCGGAGCGGCAAACGTCTATTGCGATAACAGAGGTGTTGTGACAAATACAAGTGTTCCAGAATCTACGCTTTCTAAAAAGCATAACTCAATCAACTATCATGTCATTCGCGAAGCGGTAGCAGCCGGAATCATGCGTGTAGCGAAAGAAAACACCCTTACGAACTTAGCCGATGCTCTCACAAAGCTCCTCCCTTATTCGAAGAAACATGGATTGATGCAGGGTGTATTGTGGGACCGTTAAGAAGGCCCTATGATGGTTTTATTCCTTATAAAGGTTTCCATCAGCAACGGTTTATTGGCGTGATGGTTTTTCCCTGAATTTTTTCCATCGGTATGATTTTGTTTTTAGGTATTTGTTTTATGTTCGAGGGCTTCAGCCCAGCTTGAGCTTCACCCCTCGCGGGGACCGTTCAAATACAGACAGTACAGCCCCGGTACGCTTATATTAGACTTATACTATGGTACGATAGTAGCGCGCGGGAAAAAGTATCTTTCCCCATCAACTCTCACTCTCTAATCTAACGAACGAAGTTACTGTCTTAACCATGATGATTTCCGCCTTGTCTGTGCCACTTTGATTGGTTCATCAGACCCAAGCCTTTACAGCAACGTCTACGATTATATCGCGACGACGATACGACGATAAACAGTGACGACGCAGCGCTCGAATCGCGACGACGATCGAATAACGACGACGACGGTAGCGACGACGTTACGAGCAACGCGATTGAATAACAACGACGGTACGACGGCGAGTAACGACGTGACCGGATAACGACGACGATAATAGCATCGCGACGACGATCGAATAACGACGACGACGATAACGACGACGATAATAGCATCGCGACGACGATCCGATCGAATAACGACGACGACGATAGCGACGACGTTACGAGCGACGCAATTGAATAATAACGACGGCACGCCGACGAGTAACGACGCGACCGGATAACGACGACGATAATAGCGACGGCAATGGCAGCACGAATTTCGACATTGCGCAGCTACTTGGCCGTATGTGGCATTAACGATACGGGGCCGACAGCCGGACGACAGACCACCGAGCTGATCACGTCGCAGGGATTCACATCCATTGACGACTTTAATGGCCTAACTCAATCCGATATCGGCAGGCTAGTCAAAGCCTTTAATTCGAATGCGGCAACGACCGGATCTATCGGTTTTATGGCTCAAAAGAAGCTAGAAGCGCTGGCCTTCTGGGTCACGAACCAGAAGATGAGGAATATACCTCTCGCCATAGCCAACTGGAATGCTGATGCCCTTGAGAAGGCACGAATCGAATCGGATATCGCAGCCGAGCGAAAGGCAAATCCCCAGACACCCAAGAGGCCTGGGAAGATCGCGACTGGCCTCGATTGGTACACGTGGATTGAACAGTTCACGAATTACCTGGCTGCCATCAGGGGGGTAAACGATGTTCCCCTCACTTATGTGATCCGAAAGGACAAGCCGGCGGGATGGGACCCGGTAGCCGATGCCTCGAGTCCGGAAGAGACTCTTATCTATCAGGTGGCCCTGACTGGTGCTGCTTTTGAGGCTGATAATCGCACTGTATTCACTAAAATAATGGAAGTAACAGTAGGAGAAACGGCTTATGAGTGGATTAGGCAATTTGAGGAAACTAAGGATGGCCGAGGAGCCATGGCGGCACTGCGCTTGCACTGCGAGGGAAAAGACTTCACCGAACTCCGAATCACGGAAGCTGATCGCATTATTCGTGAAGCATCGTACTCTAATGAACGGCATTTCTCTTTCGAGAACTATGCAACGTTACTTCAAAAAGCTTACACGACGTACGAACAGTCTGATCAGGTCTACCCTGATAGGGCTAAGGTGAAACGACTCCTCGAGAAAATTAATGTGTCTAACAACTTCATGATCTCTCATGCCAAGGAGTATGTGTCCGACAATCTCGCCGATGATTGGATTCAAGCTGTGAATTACCTCAAGACTAAGGTTGCACAAGCATTTCCTGGGGCTAACCGCCCTAATAGTCGTAATGATCGTCGATTTGTCAGCGAAGCAAATGCTGGACGCGGTAGGATGTCTGCTCGATGGCTGTATGATCATGATGTTATGTTATCATACGTTATGTTACATATCACATATCCATCGAGATTCACATCGCACATCGGACATCGTCGGTGCTTCACACTGTTGTTCCATGTTTCGCCCTTGACAGAATCATTATCTCATTTTGGAACACATATCTTATCCCATTTTTCACAGAATACATCATTTGCATTACTCATCATGGTGGTGACACGAGGAGGGAACTATAATGCACATGGAGAAGAAAAGAAGGACGACGATGAACCCATCGTATTAGATTCACAACAGTTCACATCTGAACACAAAACGACGGAAGAGAACAATTTAAGCGTAAAACAAAAGAAGAATGCATCAATTCAACAAGATACCAAACAAGTTCAGAGGAAGAGTCCCCTGCTTCTATTAGTATGTGCCATTGGCATCACCTCATGTTACTTATGGTAAGCTCCTTTTAACATCAACGGTAGTGTCCTAGGGCTTGTTTTCACCATTATTCATATACTGATATTGTACCAGGTACGGAACCGTTCAAGAGACCTTAAATTCGAACAGAGAAAAGGAGAGCATCACGTTATTTCTACTGGCAACTGGAACCTTCTCTTCATTTTTACTTGCTTCGATATGGACAACTGTTGGTCAACAGATTCTAACAACGGGCAGTAGTCACCACGATGAAAAGAAAGCTGGCAATCTAAATCACATTCTACTTATAGTTACATCAACCACCTATCTCTCTGCAATGTCAGCATCCAATGAATCTCTGCACTATGTCTCTTACCCAACGTGTGTAACGAGGCGTGAGCTGAGATACTACGCTAAAACAGTCAGTAAATAACAGTAGTTTCCAAGTGTTGTGTAAAAGAGTATTGATATCAGAACTGAAGGATTATGTTGTTATTTCTAACGCCTAAATTGTGCCATCATCCACACCAATGAGGTTCAGTTTACTGAACTTTAAAAATTGTCCTGGGACTCTCTCGCGGGTGATCTACTCATAGATTGAAACACTCACCGCCGCCTCCACTGTCACAAACGCTAATGAAATCCAGGCAAAGACTGCATCGGTGGAAGTCTACGCAGTCGGGTCCAGTGATGGTTCAATTTTCCAAGCAAATCCCCAGCAAATCTCGCATGCCCAATTCTCACACCTCGCCAAACACTTCGCAAGACCCATAGGATGCCCGCCTTGCACTTTTGTATCACAGTCACATGAACATTTTGTGTGACCATCCCTTGATACATTGACGCCTATTGTTGGTTCGGGATTGATAATCTTATGGTTGATCCCCGTCGGGTTATGAGAACGATGGGACATACCCAATTCATTTATTGGTAGTCCACATTCTAGCTTGAACATGTAAACTAAATACCACAATTGAGCAAATGTGGTAACCGGTTGCGATAGGATTGCTTCCTTATTATCTCTCCAATGAAAGAACGCCCTCATTTGGTATAGTAAATTACGGAAGCACATATAATCAATACTGCTTTCTCGACGGTATCTCCCATCATGTTGTACTGGCGCTAATGAGTTGTCTGACTTCAAAAGGATCTCCTCCGCCTCGTCACCTTCCTCAATAAATAAATACTCACCATCCTCTTTGTGGTAGACATTCTCATAACAAAGCGGCATCTGTGTGACTGTATTCGTATCGGTATTAACCTCTACTCGAATCGGCATCTTACACATTTTGTTTTTGTTGACATTATTTCTAATGTGAGCGCTCCTGTACCGATCCATCATATTCATACACTCGATCATATGAAAGGTTACTCCTGTCTCCAAAGCTACTCTTGATTCTGCCCTCTTCAGTGAGAAAATCAACGACTGATGAAGGTGATCAAATTCGTACCTGTTGGAAGGATCAAGACACCAACTAATCAGACTTTTTGGTGGTTTGGCAACACTGCATTGTCTCGCCGCTTCGCCCAATTCCTCAAAATAACGTCCCGTTTTCGACAGTTGACCGGTGCTTGTGTAATGCTCGTTTAGTTTCCTAACGAGCTCATGGCCACTTGCATGGCCAGGAACATTGATGCTTACATCGCTAGTTCCATAGGCAACGCCAAGAGGAATACGAGCATTCTGTTGGACTTGAGTGTTCACTTCATCTAGTTGCATCCGGCTTGATTCCTTCGTGCCGGTGTTGTCGCTATCCTCATCTAGTTGCATTCGGCTCGATTCCCTCGTGCTGGTGTTGGCACTGTCCTTATCCTTCTTTGTAGATAGGCAACACTTATCCTCGGCAAACATTTCATAGAAGTCAGACGCTGTAGAGTCAGAATCATCATCAGTATCACAGTTGGTACCTGGTCTGACGTCTTGAGTAATATCTCCGCCGCCGCTGTCATCATCAATAGTAGTATCAATGCCATCGTCCTCAGAATCACAGGAGTCTTCATAGCTATCATTGGTCTTGTCCACGGGGGCGGAAACATCCTCAGAATCACAGGAGTCTTCATAGCTATCATTCGTCTTGTCCACGGGGGCGGAAACATTAGTATCGTTGTCGGCAACTTGAATGTCGCCAAACACCGAAGAAGATGATCCCGAGCATATAGATTCGTGTAGACATGCGAGCTTGTAACTGCCGAACCAATATTTTTTACAAATATCACAGTTCCACAATTCTGTTGGATGAGCAGGAGGGTTGGAAACAGAAGAGCAAATAGAGTGATGGGCAATTGCGTGATCGTAGTCATCGAAGAATGTAACTCCACATGAATCACAGCGATATGCAGTGGTCATGGATGGAGTGTCAATGACGACGTTGGCGGGAGCAGAAACATTGGCTCTGTTGTGACTAAAATCATCAACATCACAGTTGGTACCTGGTCTGACGTCTTGAGTAATGTCATGATCAATATTGGTATAAATGCCGCCGTCCTCAGAATCACAGTTTGAATAACAGTTTGAGGCTTCATCTTCGGCTTCATAGCCGCAACCAAATAGTCGTGTAGATGATAATTCATGTCTAATAGTAATGGAATGTTCGTCTAGATTGGGGAGGTTGGGAGCATTGATAGCACAGTTTGAGGCTTCATCTTCGGCTTCATAGCCGCACGCGAATAGTCGTGTCGATGGTAATTCATTTCTAATAGTAATGGCATGTTCGTCTAGATTAGAGAGGTTGGGAGAGGCGGTAGCGTTAGCTGGTTGCGGGGAGGGAGCGTGAGGAGTTCTCAGAATGGCTTTCATTGTTAGTCTGTTGAGTTATTTCGTACCAATAATACAATGCCACTGAAAGCACATTCAATTTTTTGGGTCGCGCCAGAAAATCGTCATCATAATGTTTAGTAGGCAAAAGATTGCATCATTGTGAAGTACCTACGAGATCTTGACTGTGTAGTAAATGATAATTGATACTAAAATGTGAATGCCCAAAAGACAGTAGGTGAGCTTCAATTTTGACCAAGAATATTATTTTCACAGTACACATGACTACATAGAAAATAAGTTGCATTCAACAATGAATCATAGTGGTTATAACAACATTATCAGTGAAGTTATTACTTCAGAACGTAGAACTTATGATGCCCCGACATAATCTGTGAGGATTTGTTTGGATTAGCTTCGGTTATTGTGGTACTAGCGGCAGACGATCGCATTAACTTTAAGGCATGCAGTGATAGAATTCACAAAATGTGGGCTTCACGGCAACAGGCAACAGGCATCACGCTACTCCTTCCACAACAGATTCCGTTCAGTTGAGCCTCTACACGTGCCATTGCACTGGCGAAATCATCCAAATTAATACCTACAATGGTGGTAGGCTGGCTAGTCGACACTATTCGAGGCTCAAATCATGTCGGAAATAAAACCCACTCCATCATGGAATGGATTGGAGCTGCTCTCATCACGACAGGAATTTTATCTTTTCAATATATTCAACTACAAAAACAACACGGCAACGATGACAAGGAAATTCAAGGTGATTCTCCCTATGGGTTGTTTTTATTGGGATTAAGTTTGTTTATGGATGGGCTATTGGGAGCTTGTCAGAGTGCACTAAAACGGAAGAGCAGTACCTCATCCAATTATAGACCGCCAACCGCCATGGAGACAATGCTGTACATCAATCTCTATGCAACGATTATTCTTCTGCCAGCGTCCTACTATGCGGGTCAATTTCAGAACGGAGTCAAAATGTTCATGGATGCCAGTGGTGACATACCAAAACTTCTTTTCCAACTGAATATTTCTGCATCAATGGGCCAAGTGTTCATCTTCCTTACTATTCATCATTTCTCGCCACTGATATGCACAACTATCACAACCACAAGGAAATTTTTCACCATCTTGCTTAGTGTGTACAAATTCGGTCATGTATTGGATGTTTGGCAATGGAGTAGTGTTGCACTAGTGTTCGGTGGATTGTATCTTGAGATTGCTGCTAAGATGTTGACCAGCTCTCGCGATGAAAAGAGGAAGACTCAATAAATTGGTAACATCAAAGTAAACAAAATTAACATTAAAAAAGTATGTATGACACGTAGGTAGTTGTCAAGTAACTCAATCGCGTGCACTAGATGACCCGGTGAGTGCGACGTCAAAATCCTTCATCTGATACTTGGGTTGTCGTCGGCGGAACACGAAAAGGACTACTCTGTCATGATTCATGATACATTACATACAATTCAGCTGGCATCATTTACTTTTGATATATACTGAACCTCAATTTCCAAGCATCACTCTTCTCTTTTTCTGAAATTAGGTCTTCATTCTTAACTAAGAACCCGACAAAATCATCCATTTCTTCTATACTGTTACATCTCCGACTGCTAGATTTGACAAGCTTGGCCATTCTAGGGCCTCTACGATCAATTGTGAATGAGAATCCAGCCTCCTGCAAACGCTTGCGTCTCAATCGATGTCTTTCTGTTAGAGCTTTTTTTTCTTTAAAGTACCTTCTTTGAGCCATCACCCACAGACCCAGTTTAGGATTTGGTGGATAATTTTGTGGTACTAAACAATGGCCGTGTTGTTCTTTGAATTCTATTAGAGCTTGGAATTGAGCATTCCACGTTCGGTCCTGTATCCCTGGCTTACATTTTGTTGATTGCTTTTTTGTTGACAGTACTCCTCTCTTTTGTTTTGTGCACTTCTTCGTCCCACTTGTATCTGACGCTACTATTGCCGAAACTGGTTGAAATTCAACACACTTCTCTTCTATCGGATCGTGATCCACAAAGTAAAGTTGAGATGATCTGCCAAGGGATGCCCGACCAGATAATGTTTGCATTGACGGCGACGTCGTTTTACAAAAACCACACGCCGATATCAAGAGAAACGATGATAACATCAGCCATCTTGCGATTATTCGTGAGGGAGGCATGAGTGGAATTGTCTTGAGAGATAATAATGTTGGAATTATGATAGTCGTGCCACACTTTTACTTCTTCAAACAAACACATTGCAATCTTCACAACATAGTCATCATCTCGAAAATAATAAATAATGCAAGGGAGACGCCAGCTGTTTTATTGAAAAGAAGACGCATCATGTTGTGGAACCACACCAGGCTGACTGCTGACTGCTGACTGGGCGGGACTGCGCTGGACTCTGGACTGTTGACAAAGCACAACAGTCCATCTGCAGTTTTACCATAGCAGGTCCCGCCCGCATCGATCCGCCGCCCCGACCCCGACAGCACAGAGCGAGAAGGCGGGAGTGAGTCAGCCAAAAGCGGGGGGGGGGGCAATTCTGTTTCTCCACAAGAATGATTATTTAAGCTCATTTTGGCTCATTCAAATTTATATAACCTTCATAGATTAAACAGAATATCTCTGCTCTTGGAATCTTTAATCTTGAAATAGAATCTGGGGATTTATGTGGGATACAACATACATCATGTCATAATACATTACCATACAGATTTTACAGGCGCGGGCCTAATCTCATCTCAAATCTCAATCGATCGATCATCACCAAGCAAACCCGTTATCCACACTCGCTCCTCCAGCAAGAGCGCTGCATGGACCATCTTGATAGAGCTACAGTTCATAATAGTTGCAAACATCTGATTTGAAGTGATGAAACTGTGCACGTCGCTCATCCTTCCCATACTGGCATCGGCCGAGAAAGTTCACATTAAACAGATTGAAAACCCCTTCATCGATGATCCCTCGATAGTTATCCTCTCACCAGAACGTAATACCAACAATCCAGCTAGGCGACATCTCCAAAACGGAAACAACGACAAAGAATCTAATGATTTCTTTGAAAATATTGACTCGTCGTGTCCAGAAAATTCAGCCACGTGGGCACTTAACATCCGCACAGATGATAACCCATCCGAAACAAAATGGACATTGAAACAAGTACTCACGAATGATTTGGCACTATCGGGTCCTCCACCCAATGTCCAATACATGGCCGGGAGTTCCTACAGTGCCCAGACATGTATTTTAAAGGGATACAAATACTTGCTTCGTATACAAGATTCCGGAGGGGATGGGATGTGCTGTCAATCAGGATCAGGGGGGTTCACCATGAGTGTTGACGGGGATGTATTTATAGACCATGACGAACGCGACGAAGATTGGAGTAGAAAGAGCTTTATGTTTCACGTTGGTAATTTGACAATGCCGTTGGAGACACCGAAACCTACATCGGCCAAACCTACGAGACGACCGAATACGAGACGACCGACAGCAAAACCGACTCTATGGGAGGCTCCACCCACTACACCTCAACCTACCGAGCAAGAGATGATTATGCTCACACAAGAACCGCAGTTTGTATTCGATTTGACTAGTCCGAGTCCTACCGATCCCAACATTATCACCCTTGCCCCAACTGCTCCCGAGGTTGTCACCTCAAGCCCTACTCCGGAGCCTACACCCGAACCTACACCCGAATCGACACCTGAGCCAGAAGCGGGGGTGGCTGTTTCTTTTGTGATGATGGGTGATGGTAAGTTTAGAAAGCATTAAGAGCTTGGGAATGCCTTTAGTACTAGCTTCCAGTGGTCTTGATTGATTGCGAATGATCTGATTATATTCTTTCGTCATCACTATCACTGTTTTTGGTCTCCAAAAAGTTCCATACAGTACCAACCACAAATACTGTCTAAACAAACAACTACGTGAGCTCAACCCAGCGGAAATGCAGCATCCCTATTCCTTTATAGTACACGTGGGTGATATCAAATCTGGTCAAACTCGTGACTGTGTCAATGAGTACTACTCTGATGTAGCAGATATCTTTGCAAGCCCACTGAACAACTTTTATTATGATACTAGAGACTGTTTCTTTCTCGTCGGTGACAACGATTGGTGTGATTGCAATGATCCTGGAAGTGCTTTCACCTACTGGATGAACAACTTTGGCAATGGTAATAACTATAATTGGATCAACGAAGGTATGAATCCTAATGGTTTTGGAACTTTTTCCAACAGGAATATCCGTCGAACTCTGGAGTATGATTATGACGGTTGGGACCAGGATTTACAGTATTATCCGAGCTCGGCGAGTAACTTCGCCTTTTTTATTAACCAAGTCCTTTTTGTTGGGATCAATCAAGTGGGTGGGGGTGAGATTGGAGACGAATCTACAAGGGTGCGTAACAATTTCCAATGGGTCAAGAGTAAGATGGAAAAGTATGCAGAACAAGATATGAAAACGTTGGTTGTGTTGGCACACGCTCCAATGAGCTGGGCACGATGGGAATACTTTGGAAGACCATTTCAGGAATTGTTGAGAGAATCTTATCCTGACATTTTGGTTGTCTATGCTCATGGAGACGGGCATGAGTTCAACCTGGACCGTATTGACAGATACAATCCCAACCTGTATCAGCTGGAATGTGATAGTGGAGACCTAGGCGACCCTCTTCTCATCTCAATCATCCGGACTGGGTCAGGTCGTGATGGATTGAACGTCGATAGGCGAGGTGGTACTTATATAGATGGAGATTGTAACCCTGAAAACAGAGATAAGACTTGGAATTCAGATCTGTTTTAGATTTGATGGCCAAAGCAAAATAGATAAGGGTACAAATAATGAACATGAGAGAGAACTGTCTGTGGGGAATGCATAAAAATAATTGAAGCCTCATCAGTGCTTCAATGTACATATTTACATACCTAAATATAAAGAAGGAAATGAGTGACATTTACAACTTTCAAGTCAAAAAGTGGTATTGGTATTGCGCTGAATAAATAATAATACTGCCCAAAGGACGGCAGCAGATACATACACAATAAGCGTCGTCCACATAATTTTACTTTACACAAGAATAATAGTACATTCTGTCATATTCTTGAAAAATAATATCCCCTATTTCACTTGAGTTCCCAAGCAATCTTTCATTTCTTGACACTAGAGTGAGCAGATCCAGCAAGATAGACCGAAGGATCCACATATTCTTCATGAGCAAAGCGCATGTTCTTTTCGCCATGTAAGTCATTCACCTCTCCACCACATGTGGCTCCATCTTCGGAACAGGGGACATTCGTAGTGGTGACTGAATACGGATAGAGAGCAAAGCAAGAATAAGTAGTGAGAAATTAGATTTAGCAAATGATCGATGCACATTAACTGCAACTACAACACGTACAGGTGCCTGGAGTTGCCCATGCTAGAAAAAAACGTTTTGAAATAAGATAATGTTAGAGCACGAAGAGGAAATCAAAATCAATAATGTGATATCTGTACTTGCCAACAGCATCCTCAATCCCAAGCATGTTTTTGCCAGTCACTACACGGAAAAATCCTTCTTCGCCCCAGTAATATCCCCACGAGTTCTAGAAAAACAATCGAAGTACGATATCTTAGAGCATGACACGAAGAAAAAAAAATGGCGTGGACTGTAGTACTTACTCTGACATGCCAGTATTCTTTCCCATCTTGATCTTTGCCCCAGCCTACAATGCTCACGACGTGGTTAGCCATACTGCTTTGTTCGTCATCATCAAAAACCTCTCCACCCGCAAAGGCCTTAAGAGGGCTGGCATTAATAGTCGCCGCAACTGGACCCCTGGTATGGATTTCCTTCTTCATATTCTGCACGACAAGAAAGAAGAGTATAATAGATATTAGACCGCAACGAAAGCATACACAACAACAAAGGAAATTTCCGCAATAAAGATGACATTCGACGTACCATCACCTTTTCGGCACCTGTTCCCGGTACGGTCCCATACTAAAAAGCAAAAGCAGATTAGCAACATCATCATGAGTTTGGATATATTGATCTTTATGCCGCTATGCCTCTCTCTTACCTCAGCAATCGTAGCATTCGGGAAGTAGTTCAATGCAACACACTCCTCATCAAAACCACTGCACGTGACACACGTGTTTACGGCATTACAAGAGGTGTCCACTTGACCGCAGAATCCTTGAGTAGAATCGGACGAGCATGCAATGTAAGGCTGACATGTGTCATAGGGAATAAATCCGTTGTCTTTGATGAATTGATAAGCACCAGTGTGATATCCCCCGTAGCATGAACCAGCAGTACCACTTCCACAGTTTAGGATGTACTGGATGGAAAGGTTGATATCCATGCCCTCGGCGTTACGAGCAATCTTGATACGATCGGCTAAGGCACTCATCGTGGAGAAAGCTAAAACGGATATGGTAGATGAATATGTCAGTGGTATCATACTGAATAGATGCAATGAATGCTGGATCTCTCACCCCAGCAGCTACCGCAGTATTGGGGGATCTAAATGTAAAAGGTTAAACGTCAGGTGTCAGGTCCAAACACTGTATTTATTACACGCAAGTCAAACTCACGTGCTGATTGATTAAGTGAGTAAGATAATTCTTCCCGTCCACATTCATCCACGTAAATTCTTCAGGAAGGTCGTCGTCGGCAACGTAGCTGTGGGAGAAATCGACCGTGAGAACGAATATGAATATGATGTTAAAATATTATATTCCCGACGGCAAAGCAGAATAAACTCACGTGTGCGGCAATGGAGAAGTATAGTCCTCTGGCTTGTCATGCCCTGCAAGCAAAACGATTTCGCTTAGAAATCCATTTTTGGCGAATGCAACCTTGGCAAGGGAGAGGATGGCTGCACTAGAGAGCTTCATGGTTGTTCAAGTCCAGTTGGCTATCTGTTGGGTGTGGCAAGTGGCAAGCTGTGGCAAGTGTGATGATTGAGTGCTCGCTATTGTGTATTATTGAGTGGCAAGTGGCAAGTGGCAAGTGAGTGAAAGTAGAGTGGGCGTGAGGACTGTGGGCGGTGGGCGGCCTGTGGGCTGTGGGCCAGAGGGCCAGAGCAAGAACGTGCGTCGCCAAGTGGCACAATACCATAGCTTTAAGAGTGTAGGCCACTCCACTCCTATCTAGCAGGATGGGACCACAGATAGATTTAGCTCAACAATTGACAACTGCTGGTGGAGCGAAAGCTTCCGTGTTCCCGATGCACATCCACTTTATGCCGAAACTAGTTTGACACAATCACGCTACCGAAGCCTGCAAATAAAGGGGCTGCCTCATGTCAAATCCGCCCCATCGCCATACTAAACAAAGCGGCTTAAGCTTAATCAACACTTGCATTGGCTAAACCTGCAACATGCTGCTCCTTAGGGGGTTGCTGGTGGGTGCTGCACCCCTGCCAGATTCTGTGAATTGAGAATCATTAGCATTAGTGCTTATAAAGAGTGTTCGAGTTCGAGCCCCCCCATAAGACATGTAAATGTAATGTGCTGGGTATACAAAACGATGCGCGGGCCACTAATTTGGGGTTCCATGGACGCGCACATATTTGAGCTTCTGTGTTTATGTCCAAATCAAACGTTTTACGCAAGTTAGAGCAGACTGACATTGACTGAAGGATTCTCTGGAAATATTTGTGTAGGAATTAGAGTTAGAGGTAGAGGGAATTAGATAAAGTTGTTTGAATGATGAGAAGAGCTTGTCTCTGTCTCTCTTCTCTCACCATCACATAATCTTCTCTCACCTCGCCCCTTGCCTTGCCTTGCCTCATGCTGGTACATGTAAAATGTAAATCCAACCTGGCCAAAACCCAACACTCATTGTCAGCGGCAGTCCTCCCAAAACATCTGTCTCACCGCTCAACCGTTTTTTGGTTTGGTAGCATTAGCGTGAGGGTAGGTATTAGTACTTAGTTTTGTTTTACCCTTTACCCTTTTTAGACAGGGAGGGTAACAAAATTTTACCTTTTACCAGTGAAATACCCCTTGATTACACTATATTTTGGGTGATTCATGGTAAAAGTCCCTTACATTGAGCATTAAAAAATAATGGCATTACCAGGTAAAAAAGGGCTATTACCCAGTAAAATGAAACTAAAATTATTATTTGTATTAGCCCTGTAATAACACGTGTTGTGCACAATGATTATGTATCGTCACCAATATCATGCACCATCTTTACCTGAAAATTCGGCTGACTTGTGTGGTTCTGCAGAGTATTTCAGGCAAAGAGGTCGGCAATATTGATGAGGTTACAGCCAATATCATTTTTGTTGGAGCCATGGTGGAAAAGTTAGTTGTCACGTTGGAATTGGTTTGTTTAGCGGACTACATCTGACCTTCCGAACAACCCTATGTAACATTCAATATCAACGGCCAAAAGCATAGGTTCTCTCCATTTTTGTTGTCACGCAAGTTTGCTAAAACATTAACAAAACCCTGATGGACGCTGACCTCTTTTCTATGAAAATGACCAAGGTCTGCTAGCTAGGGGTTGGATGGGCTTGAGGGGGTATTTTTCGATGAGGCGAAGACCCTAGAAACAGTAAAACCAGATAGTTCAAATTTTAGTCAGGCAGTTTGAGCAGTTTTGTTGTATGATAAGTGAAAGTAAGTATGGTATTTTGAGTTAGACTTCTTATTGGTAACACCTCTAGTCTCTAGAAGGACAAAGAAGGACCCATCTACCCCCCTCAAAAAATTAGGAGGTTGTGTGCAAAGAAACGTCATAGACCGCAGGCAAAATCTGCTATCAAATAAATGGACATGAAGTGATGGGGGTTGCCAAACCATTGTATTAGCACGTATTGCAGACTTCGACTGGCGCAACATACTCTTCCAAGATATGGACAGAGGTCGAAGAGAGAGTAGCAAATCTGCTTACCTGCAGGTAGCAATTGAAAAAACAGTAGTGCTCATGCATCGAATGAGGAAGCTCCCACGACACAATGAATGAATGATATATAGTATGATTAAAAGAATGATTCGTGCCTTGTATTTGCATCATTATGTATCAGATAATATAGCAGCCTTTTGGGTTTGCGTTATTTCTTGCTTCGGTGTCTCATCAGCTGTGCGAGAATTACGAGTCTTGGTCCTGGATTTTTGGTTCAAGAACACTTTCATATATCGTTTCATCATATCATATATTGAAAGGACAGAGTCTTTAGCAACCAATCCGAATGATTTCAGGGACGGTGTTACTTGATCCCTCAAAGATTTTGGGATTATAAGGTTGACCAATTTTGTCATGTCTGATTTCATTTGCGTGATGACTTCTAGTGTAATCTCCCTAAAATCAAATATCGTTTCAGGTTGTTTAGATACTTCTTCGGAAGCGATTGCTGAATCTGCTACTGAAGGTTCCTGCTGCCTAGTCTTTACTTCTTCAATTGCATCAGGTGAAACAGAATCAGGTGATACTTTCCCCCGTAGACCCCATGGACTTGCCGAATCGAATTCTTTATCAGTCTCAACGCTTCCCTCATGTTGTAATTGATTGAGCTGCTCTTGCAACATATCCCTTTCGCGCATCATCCGTTCACTCTCTCGCTTAACATCGTCAAGTATCTCTGGATGATTTGTTAAAATCTCTTCGATGTCTGCTTCTATCTGGAGGCATTCACTTGCTGCATCAACGTAATCTTGATGAGTATACATTAGGGCATCCCCTGTTGTTGAATTCAATTCCCGAACCAATTCAAAGCCACGCGACGTGCATATTTCTTCTAATTGTTCGTCTGTCAGATCTTCTAGGTTGGTATCTTCATCTACGTTAAGATCTTCTGTTGTCTCAATTGAGGAAGGAGTTTGATCATGATCAGATTCACCAAGGATAATTGAGGGAGTTTGATCATGATCAGATTCACCCAGGACGGGTAACACCACAACAACCAGCAAAGAGGCAAAGAAGAGATGCTGAGAGGAGGGAACTCTCATCGCGTCATGTTGTTGTGTGATCGATGATGATTGATGATTCTTCCTGGCTCTGTGTGATGAGCTGTGATGAGTGATGAGGTGTGGGTGTGTGGGTGTGGAGGGGTGTGGGTGTGGGTGTGGGCAGGTGTGGGCGGCTGCGTGTGCTGTGTGGCCTGCTGATTAGCATGCCGTACAAAAATTACCAAAAAGATGTCAGACTTCAAAGTTATCTGAGATGCTAGATTATCAATGCATTAAATATTCAGAGAGAAGCGTTAATCCTTCAACTTTTCCACCTCTGCCGCCATGTAGTTCAATTTATCCTTCAAAACTCTCAACGAACTCATTAAAATCTCCTCTGCATCCATGGCTCCCGTACTCTCCACCGAAAATACAAATTTGTCCTGACTTTGAACTACCCTCACAAAATCATCATCCTCAGGTCTTTTCTTCATTGCATTCTGCGTCGTCTTCAAATCCTCCGTAAAGGTTGCCATCTCAAATGCATTTTCCACAGCCACCAAATTCCCCGTAATCTCATCTAACTCTAATATCCTATCAGGACACGCCTCCACCAATTCCTGCTTCTGTTCCAATGTCAACATGCTACATGCCTCTTGATTAATTGTAATGATAGGCCAGAAGCGATAGGTAGCCACAGCGACGGGACACCATTTCGCATGTTCTTTGGAGATACCCATGCGTGCAATGGCTTTAAGTTTGAGGTGTTGACCGGGTCCAAGTTTGACTATGGAGATGCCTTCATCGTGGGATTCATCTTGCTCTTCTTCGCTTAGGAAGTGGGCGGGAGAGACTAGCATGTTATTTGATGTCTGTACGCCAAGATATTCACATGATGTTAAACACAATTTATTTGACGATACAAAAACCCCTAATGTCTAATGTTATGACTCACCAAATTCCTGCTAGTAACTGTTAACGCTAAATCCCTCTCCTGATCCGGTCTGGTTTGATTGACCTTATCAAAATTAACATCCAATTCAAACTCCACAGAGCATCGGGGGCAACGATCGTAACAGACACATTCTCTGTGAGGTAGAAAGGCGGCGTGGCAGTCTCCTCCTCTATTTTATTTACAGATTGATGGAAAATAATTGAGGAGGTCATATCGAAGAAGTTTGCGAAAATGGTATTAATCACTGAATCACATCATACATCGTCTGGCAGAAACACTCACTTTAAGCTGCCCTCGGCCATATACCTAATAGGGATCAACCCCAATCGATGTGCAATATATTCATCGTTCAACACCGAACTGTTCTCGGCATACTCCACCAAGTCAATCGCCAGGGTGGGCACCTCAGCAATCATGATACGTCGGAGGGTGTTGGCCATACTGGTATCGGTTTCGGAGAGGATAAATTGGATGTAGTGGGGGGCCATTTGGAGGATTTCTATTTTGGGGAAGCGTTGTTGGGGCATTGTGTTGTATTTGTCGGGTTATTATGAATATGAGTGGATTGGACCTTATTCGATGGGCAACGATGTAAAATCACGATGTAGTTTTCAGGGCATGGAATATAAGTATTCACTTTTCACTGGAAGCTGATTAGAGGGTGGAGGCAAAGAGTTATATTTTACGCTTTGGGAAAAATTGGTTGCAGATTTAATAGCTCATAGCAAAATGCGTGGCTTTTACACTACGCTTGGGGGATCTTTATGTTGGGTCGCATCAATTT
>JALLPH010000708.1:0-15672 GCA_036939855.1 Cyclotella choctawhatcheeana
TGGACCCCCCAGTGTGGGTATCATTGCTATATCCCTTATGATATATTGACCATCACTCATATGTAATACCTACTCAAAAAGGACCCCCCCCCAAATCGAGGCTACATAGGGTTGAGAAAGTGGACCCCCCCGGGGTCCACTTTGTGGGAGTGCACTGTATTACCTACAACGAGGCTGATCAAATTGAAGGTTAACTGATTTCCAAGGGTTATTTAGCGAATGTTGGCCTTCTCTTTAAAACTGGTATGTACGTTTGACTTTCTTTGAACTTAATTGGATAAATTATTACGAAAATATTACTCATACTGTGTCGCAGTAATGTAATACCGTATCAAATGTACATCTTGGATTACCCCACAAGGTAGTATGGTATGGGTGCAATAATAGCCTACCATACCTACCCCCAAGCCCCAGTAGGCAGCCGGGCTAGGGCTAGCGATCCAAAGAGCGATTCTCTATCTAGTTCGGCCGCAAACTGCAAATTGCTGCAAATGAAACGAAACTGGGGCTTCTTTTCATCCATTTGCCCCAAAGTGAGAAGATAGAAGACAGGAGCATCCCAGAAAATCAACAACCCCGAACACTTAGAACGATGACAGCACCCTACCGAGATGACCCTGAAGAAGAATACCCCCAAACGTCCATCGACACGGAGGGCATCCGCCCCTCCTCCACCGCCCGACACATTGAATTAACCCAACGCACCAACGAACTACTCAGCAATTTCGGTAACTTCTTAAACGAATTGGGATCTCCAGATGATGGAGAAGATCAGCCGCCCTCATCTCTAAATAATGTCAACAGTGAATTCAACTCGGCCACGGCACTGCAGACCCCTCGCGGGGGCAGTGGTGGGAGCGTCTACTCCGATGATGGCAGTTATCAAAGATCCTACACAGATCGTCACGATGATGTATCCTACGAACCGGCCTCAGGTGAACCCAACTTGTGGAATACCAATAATCTGTACTCGTATGATGATGATTACAACAATGGTTATGGATATGATCCGAATGGTAAAAGACGGTATAGAAGACTCGGGGGGAATAATATGGCATATGTCTGTACCTTTGGTGTCGTTATTGCCTTGATTGTGATTGCTGCTGTGAGTATTGGGAAGAGTCGGGATGTTGTGCCCACAACGTCTACCGTTGTGAACAGCGGCAAAGACACAAAGAAGGATGCAGGTGGAAATGATAATGATGCAGGAAACGAAAAGGAGGCAGCACAGGAAGAAAAGGCGAAAGAAATAAAAGACATGTTGATGAACCTTGACAAAAGTTACATGCCACAGGACCCTCAGATGCGTGAGCAGTACTTAGCCGTGGCTGAAGCCTTTCAACCGCAATGGTATAATCGTCAGCATGGGTGGGAGGGACAGGCATACCTTCAGGCATATGAATTTTGTAATAATGTGCAGGATATTGCAATGCAACCTTGTCCATACACGGCCATATGTCCCGGCGGGGTGGGATATCCACCGTATGGCGGAGTAAGAGACAGTCCTTTATCATCAGGTAGTAATAGTACAATGGCTTGGGCACCGGTGAAGAATGTCCCGAATGAATGGGTCCAAGTCAGTCAAAGTGACGATGATGACGGCCAGATATGTCAACTCTACTCTTCGTCACATGAAGGTACACCGCGTTGGGGATTAACCGGCGAGTACGACGAAGAAATGACAAGGAATATATTGTGTTGTCTCTTGGAAGAGAATATAATGGAACAAGAACCGGAGATATTTTCCAGTATAGTACATGAAATTAGTAAATTGGAACAAGAAAACGAATCAGGTTCTACGGATAACGATGAAACCATTTTGGGAAGTGATGTCATTGCACGACCACCAGGTTTGGAGGAGGACCAACCGGGAGATATGATGGAAACTGGCTCCATACCAGAGAGTAGTAGTTCTGCGACCACAACAAAGCCAGCTATTGCAGATCCACGTGTTCCATCAGACATTGCTGCGTTTTGGTATTCAAGAAGTGATGGATGGGAAGGCACGGCATATCAAGCGGCCGTTGATTTTTGCGCCTTTCACAATGAAAAAACTATATGTCCATTTCAAATCTACTGTCCGGAGGGACCGGGTGGTAAACCCTACGCAGCAACGGCAGAACAAGCCTTGCTTGAATATGACAGTTTGTTCTGGTCGCCTGTTATGAATGGACTCGGAGAAGAAGCATGGGCTGGTATAGGGAATGCCAATCTATGTGTACCTCCACTGAAGTACCCAGCAGTTTCACCAGAGATGCTATACAATGCCACGAGTTTCATCATGTGTTGTGACATGAACGTAGACAATGGCAAGGGGCAGGCTTCTTCTTCTTCCAGCAACGCGGAAAGCGCTCAAGAGATGGCAGCCGAGATGGTTGGGGAAGTGGAAGAAGGATTTACCGAATCAGAATTCATGACAGCTGCGAGAGATGTATGGAATCCACAATGGTTTTCTTCTAAAGACGGATGGAATGGTGGTTCATATGTAACGGCTATAAACTTTTGCGAAGAAAAACTCGAAGATGGTCATCTGTGCCCCTACCAAGCAATCTGTCCAAATGGCCTGTCGACAGATCCCTACATGAGCAGTGAAATTTTTTCGACAAAAATGAGTCAGTGGGTGCCAACGCGAGCTAGTGTGTATTCATATATATTGATCAGTAATGGCAACGAATCAGACGGAAGTCAAACAATCTGTGATAGTTACGAAAGCGTGTATGGCGACCCTCATCCACAAATAGGAACAACTGAAGAAATGCAGGATCTGAAGCAATTTTTGCTATGTTGTCATCCTGAAGATTGATTTTGCTAGATAACGAACAGTGCTTTTGTGTCATGTATAATTCATTTTTCTTAGTATATTTGTAGACTCTGAAGCAAGTGTACTCCGACAGCCAAATAAGTATTTAAGAATCAAAAACAGTTGTTTTAACTACCAGAGCTTTGTTTTATTGGCCTCTCTTTGGAGGCTGCAACGGAACCGCTTCGGGTAAACTTTCAACTTTTGAGAAAAAGGGCATTGATGAATATGTATTCAATGACAGGAAAGATCAAGCCATGGCTCGTTAGATACAAACACTCTTACCGTCCCTTCCCATCCTCCTAACCTCTCCATTGCCAAACCTATACGAAGAAAACTCTCCAACATTTTCCAATCCTGCAGCGAATACTTGCGTTATCTGCAATACGTCTGCATGTGAAGTTAATACTATATGATTTCCCGTAGAGTGTTGTGAGTCAATGTCAAGAATGGTTGAACGTATGCGGGTTGAAACAGCGGCTACAGATTCTACATCGAAGGCAGTATGTGTGTTGAGAAACATATCCACTGTTGTTTCATATTTCAACAACATTAGAAAAATAGTTCAGTTTCAATACTTGAATATCTTCATTTCTGGTCCATAACTCTTACCAGGCCATACGTAGGCGTAAGTTGCCAATTCTTTCCCATCAAGCCTACCGAAATATCTGTTTGTATGAAGTCAAATCATTTTTAGGAAGGCTAATCTAAAAAGTAGATAGATAAAGTCATGATAGAAACATACCTCTCCATCAGCCCCTCTTCCAATGCAACATCAGTTTTAACATCCAGTCCTAGTTCATGCACCTTATCTATCACCTCATTCTTCGCTCCAATGGCCTGTAAGCAAGCATACGCCGTCTCTTTCGCCCTAGCAAACGGTGAACTATAAAAGTAGACTGATTTCGTAGATGTCAATTCACCATACTTGATATCTTGTTCAATCAAATCAATCAAAGAGGATGCAGAGTCTTTACCCTGTTGTACACCCAGTAATGTAAGTCCGTGCTTGGTACTGCCAGATAGACTGCGAGAGGAGGAGATAATACCTTCAACATTTGCGGTAGATTGACCATGACGTAAAAGGTAGTAATAATTGTTCAATGGTGGAAGTGGGGGTGGCATAGATTTGACAATAGGTATGGTTGGCTCTATAGGGTTCACGCAGGCTTTTGTCTCTGCTTTTGCACATGTTGTTGTGAAACGGTTCAAGTTACATCTAGGTGCTTGAACGAATCCTAATGAGCGCCACCCCATGTTTCTAGCCGAAACTTGACTAGGCACAAAGATTGCTATCGATAGGAAGGAGAGAAGTATTCTTTTCATGTTGCTAAAGATAGGAAATGAGTAATGCTTCACCCCAATGATGTTGTGTACGACGTTTGTTTGGTTTTTGGTCAACACATTTCCCGCGCGCTCTATGACTTACTTATTATGTAGTAATACGTAGGTGCTAGGTAGAACGAACCACATACTCACAAAAATGGCCGCCAAACGGAACTAACAAGCGTTGGCACGAATAATGAGAAAGGGGACACAACAAAACGGCTGCTTCATCAATTCAAAGTGAATGAAGTTTCTAAAGAGACTAACTTCCGCACATCAGATAGCACCCAGGTTTAAGAGGTGCAAATGGATGCAGATAGATTAATGCATTACTGGTTCAGAGGCGAAATATAATGTTAACAACACGGCGTCGAGCTAGTCATAAGAAAAGAAACTGAACGATATATAGCTCCCCGAAAGAGAAAGCAGCACTATCGCAATGGTAATCGTCACTGAAGACATCGATCTCCCACCATCCTCCCCCAAATCGTTCCAGCCGGCCGTAGTCTCCCCTTCCAATGATATCCCCATACCCAACAAGGCATCCAGGGGATTAATTAAATCGCCCTCCTTAGCATTAAGCTTGCGACGTAAAAGTTTCAAAAACAGCAGCACTGGCAGCAGCCATAACGTCGTATCTCCGGACAATTCTAGTTCAGTAAATGGCAGAAGCAGCTACTCCAATTCCACCGTTGTTCGCGGAGGAGGACGTTCATCGACTCCCGCTAGGAATAATATCGAACGGATGCAAAAGATGGAAGATGAATTCTACGACGGGCCCACTATCGAAGAGGACTTACAGGATGGAGAATTGCCCTCTTTATCATCCGCGCGGTCCCGTTCCAATCCACGACGCGGATCTCCGCCGAGTCGTGTGATTTCGGCCTTTTGGAATCAAGACGAGGGAGATGTCGCCGCTGCCGTGGCCAAGAAAGAAGCGGAGGATGCGGCGTCGGCCCATCTGGCGCGTAAGCGAATGGCTCGCTCTAGTGTGAACGATGCCAATACGACTGCTCCCGTGATGGATACTCGTGAATTCGAGAGAGTCAAAGTGGCTGGATTTTGGAGTCAATTAGACGAAGATGATCAAGATTCACTTTTCGAACCCACAAAAGTAGTAACTACTGCTCAATATGAAGAGGATGGACCGGACGATGAAAGATCTTGGAGAATGAGCGTAGACGGTGGTGCTAATAGTAGTGATGGCCGACGATCACAATCCAATACTTATCATACGGATATGGACATTTTTATCCAAAATAATGAATCAAGTGAGAGTGAGGGTGATAACGACAATGATACTCCCGGGGATACCATGACAAGTCACACTGCACAACAGCAGCAAAATTGGAATTTAATAGAACAGGCAGCATGCTTTGCCAAGAATGAACAAGAAGACGATCCTGCCACTGCACGGGCCGCAACAGCACACCATAATGATCAACAAAGTGATCACGAAAGTACAAATAATCAATCGTTAGATAAACGTTCATATCAAAGCACATCCAATTCCAAAACCACAGAGGGTGGGGAAGATGAATTTACTACTGAATCACGTACGCGAGATAGTCGTACTACCATGAACGATAGTACTATTCAACACAATCCGAAAGACGAGGAAGAAACGACAAGTGTGTTGAATTGTCTATCTGATATACTGGGGACCATGTGTGGTTATAGCACATATGTCGGTGATTCAAATACCCATTCCAATACTATTACTCCACCCACTAGTGCCGAGAAGAAAGAACGTGCCATGGCGATTATCGAAAAGGATCGTCAACGTCGTGACGGTGTAGAAGGTTTATTGGGCCATAGTCAAGACGAGTCCGAACACCAACAACGTCATTTGGATGGAGTTGTCGAAACTTTTGATTCCGAGTACGATGAGGTGGAGGATATGGATAATATGGAAGATGCTGCTATTGAATTGGAGTACTTGGCCGGTAAAGATGTGCAGTCTCGTGAGAAGGACGACAAAGAGGTAGATGCAACTAAGCAGGAGGAGAATCAGTCGATAGATACAAGAAACAATATGGCATCAAATACAGTTGTGGCGGGGGTTACGGCCGTGGGTACTGCGGGTTTGGTGGCGGCAACTACGACCTCAAAGAATACTGCCACAACATCATCACCGACAGAGGCACCCTTGTCTCCCACAACAGAGACTAAGAAGAAGAGACTGACTGTTAAGGCTGTTAAGAATTTACTGGGTCTACGAAAGAAAAAAGAGGTTGTCAATGAAACGACACCGAACCTTGCTGCCGTCATGACTACTTCGGCAAAGGCAGAGGAAGAAGATATGCCAGAAATGGAAGATGTTGAAGATGAAGACTCTATTTTTACTGAAGACGAGGACCATGACAACGATGAAGAACCTGGATTAAACACCACCCAAGACGAATCAACCCTCGGCGGTCTTAACAGCTACAATCAAGAAGGTTCCACAACACGAGCAATTAGTGGCTACCCAAACAATCAAGAGTCGTATAACAAGAATCGTTCCATTTTCGATGAGGAAGAATTGGAATCCCAAGCAGCGGGGTGGGATTCTCATAAGAAGAACTCATATCTACGTGATCTTGCCCAACGTGCCAAGCAGGATTATCAACAAAAGAAAAGCGGGGAGTCGTCTCATCCTGATCCCGATCTTACTACTGGAGGTGTTAGTGCTTCTATGGCAGCGGCTGCCCTTGGTGCGGCGGCTGTTGGCGGGGCTATCATGATGAATACTAGAGAAACTGAACGTCCCGAATCTCCCACAGACACCATGTCTGCGAATGAATCCACAACGGATTCGAAAGGCTCTTGTAATGTTGACTACAACAGCTTTAATCCTTTGGAAAAGCGAAAGTTCCTGCGTTTGCTGAATTCCGGCATGACACCCCAAGAGGCTACACGAATTATTGTTGAGGAGAAAGACGACGATATTCCCACATTAGAAGATGCGGATGATAACAAAGACCACGAATCAGATGAAGGCTATGTCTACGAAACACAAGAAGAGGACGAAGAACATTCGTATGATCCTCCAGGAAGTGTTTTGGAAATAGAATCTGGAGAAAGTGCCGAGCCTTCTATCAAGGAAGAAGAAGAGACGGAACAAGAAGTGTCTCGGTCTGAAAAGGCAACGGCTGATGGCTCTTCATATCTTGTTGCTGGTGTTGCGGGCACAGCTGCGGTAGCAGCCTTAGCTGTCCCTGCGGTTGTGCGAGCCAAATCAAAGTCCAAAACTACTGGACCGCAAGAAGAAGGCGACGATCACCAAGAAGAGATCTATCAACGAGGTGCGGATGGTCTTGTTGATGTTGGGGATAAGTACTATGATTCAATACAAACATCATATGAGCAAGAAGATGTCGATAGCACCTTCTTGATAGACAAAGAGAAGGGCAGAAAATCCAAGAAGTTACCGAAGAAACCCAACATGACAGCAAGCTTTGCTAAGGTTGCTTCTCGCCGATCTATTGGGAGCACCCGTTCAAACTCCAATAAATTTACATCAGTCAATGAGAAATCTGTAGCACAACAACACTTCGCCAGACCTAATGAGAGCTTAACTGTAAAAGATGAGGAATCCGTTGACGATATGACGCTTTCCCCCAGATCTGAGGCATCTTCGTCTAGAACTCCCAAAATGTTCACTTTTATAAATCGCGGCTCCAAATGGACGAAAGTTGGATCTAATCTTGACTCTGATGTAGTCGCATCGCAAAGTATGGAGAACGAAGAAGAGGAGTTTTATGCTCCTAAGTCTGCGTCTGTTCGAGTTGCCGAGGACACAAAATCCCCTGGAATCATCTCACCCATTTCTATCCCCGATGACGAAACACCAGGCGCGGCGCAACATGCCTATGAGAAATCGCCCGCGTCGGCCACTTCCGCCTTCAAATCCCCTTCAGTTCGGCCTTCCGTGGAAGCGAGTCATGTTGCACTCCCTAGTCTCTTGCCCAACGATGCTAGAGAAAGGAATGTCGTTACTCCAACAAATGATGTTGAAGAAAGAGAGATGTTTTCCCCTGCTCATTCCGCCATGGAAACAGCTTCAAGAGCGAATTCTTTGTTTATGTCCCCAGATACTATGTCTCCGACATCTCCTCAGGATTTTGGTTCAATTGCTGAAACTCCTGACGAACAAGAAGGATCCAGTCAATCCGCTGGAGCTAGTTCTTTCCTTCCTATTGATAATCATTTGGAAGGAAATGCACAACTTCCCGAGTCACAAACGTTACCCCGTGAAAGAATCACCAGTACATCGCCCGCAAACACCGCGCCTCTGATGCCAACTAGTCCTTACGACTCAGATAATCATTCAGTAACAAACTACAGCCTGACGGAGCAGTCGTTTGTTACTCTTGGAACGACTTGCACGAAGTCAAGTAGGAGACGTCATAAAGGTGCTGCTAGGAGAAGACTCGCACAGGCCAAAGAGGCTGAAACTCATGCAGGATCAACAGGAAAAGGGTGGATGGGATCAATTAGAGATGTAGCTTCCATGCGAGAACAGGCTTGGGACCCCAAAACTGGCTGGCAAGATTATTCTGAACCAGAGAAAGCGTCAAACTTTGGCGAAACGAAACACATCGGTAGTTTACATTTAGCAGAAAAGATTGCACAGCGTAAATTGAAGCCTGCGATTGAATCTCAAAGTATCTCACCTGATGTCGAAAACAATACAAAGGAGCGGGAACACATTGTCTGCTCGCAACCAAGGGCTCTTCATGGTGAAGATTCTGATAGAGACATGAATGGGGTCAGCTTCGATGAAAGGTCAGTATGTACACACGATTCAACTGTCTACTCTTCTGCAGCACCGACTCGTCGATCAAAACCAAAACAAAAGGCTACTGCTGACACAAGAAAAGCATCAGCTGCATCGGCCCCAAAGAAAGTTGGGTGGAAAGAGTCGATGGAAGCAGCAGCAGCAGAGATAAGCGATGACACACGCCAGTGGAACTATAAAGAAGGATGGATTGAGAGCCAAGACTCAGACGATATGAGTGAGTTGACGAAGATGACAATGGAACGAAGTCCAGAAAGCAGTCCTGTCGAACCAGTGTCTCCTTTCCTTCCTTCTGTTGCAGAAGGCATCGCGGAATCAGAGTCTCAAGCAGAGGAAGATCGCCAGGAACATGCCAGCAATGAGAATAACAACGAGGAGAATATAACACTGAGCCTTGAAAGTTATGACGCGGTGGAAGAGTTCGATGTGGATCAGTTTATTAATCAGGATGCACCTGTTGGAGACAGCGACAAAGAGAATGAATTATCTAATGTTGCATCTGATGATGACTCAGAAGATGCATCAAAGCTTGTGACAGAAGAGTACCCAGTTGCCAAATCAAGACACACGGAGAGGCCTCCACTTCCAAAACGGACGTTAAACCAGTGGCTCGAAAAAAGTACACTCCAAGATAACATTGATTCGGCACCAGACACTGAGTCTGACAAAGCTGTGAATTCGCGTGAATGGAACATTGATCCACTAGATGACGTCCAGGTTGACAACGAAACAACGTCAGAAATCACTGTCACCAAAGGTAAGTGAAACTTCTCAGTAGTTTCTATACTTACTTAACTATGATTCCCGTTCTTCTTACATAGATTTTTCAAACTTACAGAGAGATGTGATGATACCGACAGAGAACTATTCCAGAATGATGCCTCTGATATTCCGCTCGACTCCTCTAATTCAAGAGAATTGGTCATGGAATCATTCGGATCAGTAAATTCTTCTGAGAATGAATGGCTCGACACACTGGAGGACAACGAGAACCATGCATCAACTCGAGCGTTAACACAGACGTCGTTTAAAGAGAAGTCAGGCCACGAAGCTCCCACACAAGATGGAGCTATGACTACAAGAGCAGGCCCAACTCAACAACTCGACCCCCCTGGAGTAGTCAACGAAAGGGCAACAACAAAACGGGTGTTGTCCCGCTACAATCCTGGCACAATTAGTAGTGGCGATGTGCCTTCAGATAATGTCTCCCAACAACACAATTCCAATGCACCTAGATCTAGGGTAAAGGAACTTGCTTCAAAGCTCGAAAATCCAAACAAGCAGACACCGTCTATACGCAGTGAAGAAGGCGACGAGCACGACGTAATCTTTCATTCTAGTTCCATGGGCATCCGTTTGAAACGTGGAGAAGACGGACTCGTTCGCGTGGTTTCTGTAACTGAATCCTCGCCGGGATCCTCTGTTGTTCGAACTGGGCTCATTGAACCTAATGACATCCTCCGAGAGGCAGCTGGTGCAGACCTACGTTCCCCAATCACTAACAGCGAATGGGGAGAAATTGTCCAAGTTATTAGGAAAGCATCCCGTCCTATGAAATTTGTTGTAGTTTCGGCTCGAAGAAGTAAATCTTCCACAGCGCAAAAGCCACCTAGAATTTTGTTTGGCGCCGATGATACAGTTGCAAGTTCCATTGATGATGAATCAACAGCAAAGCATTCCATATTGAATCGTATGACACAATGCACCATTCCTGAAAGGTCTACAAGATTGAGCAATGAAGAAGGCAATGATGTGCCTATGGCTCACCTTGCTTTCTTACGGACAAATCCGACAATTGCGAGAGTACGAGAAGAAGCATCTCGAAGGTATCCGGCACTATGTGGTCGTCCCGACACCATATTTGAAGAGCCAGAGAGCTCCGGGCAATTGCTAAGTCAACCCACATCATATGATGAATCAGTTATGGGAACAAGCGCAGGACTGACCAGCGTGACATCAATTAGTGGCGACAATAATGTTGCATATCTTGACAATCTTACGTCAAAATCTGCTGCGCCCAACAAAACGAGAGCAAGAAGTACGCAGAAGCAGATTCAGGGAAGAAGCAGTCCGACTGGATCAAATGAAATCGGTTGGCCAGAAAATGAACAAGCATCTATGAAAGAGTTTGATGCCTTTTCATATTACAGTTCTGCATCTGGTCAATCTCGACAGAATGATAGCTTAAGACAAGAAGAGTTGCCAGTGAAGTCAAAAGTTGTTGCTATGATGGAGCATGAACTTAAACACCTTGACTCAGCTGATGAGTGTGAAATTTAAGAGTGTGCATTTGTTTCATGCTGACTATATATTTATGTTTATATGTTCCGGAGTGAATACTACAATTCTCGAATGTCTCGTGAAACCATCTATTGTGTTCAATATGCTAAATTATTATTTAAGGTCATGTTGGTTTGATACTAGACAAATTTTATTATACCCGCTATCACTTAGCACATAAAGTGGATTGTGTGTACTTGTCACACAAAAGTGGGACACCAAAAAATGTAAGTGAGGGAGAGAACTAACACAATAAATGTGTAATAAGCCCTTCCAAGATCCTCCCTGGCTTGTATTTTACCTTGAACAACTGTTATCCATACTCCATAGCTTGGTCATTGGTCCGCCGTATTATGGCAGTTGAATTTGATACACACATTGGCATGTTAAAGTTAAAATCAAAATCAAAATTAATTTCCAGCAATTCTGTTCAACATCTTTTCCTCTTTCTTTGCTGATTCAGCCTTGACATCCTTCTTGTGATGATGCTGTTACTTGGATGATCAGAGCAAACAAGACTGGATGTGTCTTCCCTTGATGAACCAATGCTAAAGATCGAATGACTGCCTGTTGTTGGTTGTTAGTGTATCACATACGTAGACGGTGGTGTTACAATTATTTCTTAGAGTAGTACTGGATTTCTAGGTATTAAAAATCTCTGTAGTAGGTTATTGTTGTTAGTGATTATCCCCAGCTAGTTTCTTTTGTGCAAAGATTAGCTAGGAGATTCATCCACAATCAGGTAAACAGGCTGCCGCTTTGTCTACCCAAATAGACAATCCTCTAGGCCTCTAGGTATTCTTAAATAGACAAAATCCATGTGATTCCCATTGTGACTAAAAAGAAATGTTTACCAGATTGTGAGGTCTGTCTGTGGGAGTCAGCACCCTTATCAGAAAGATACACAGATCCCAAAGAAGGGTCCAGTCCAGAAACTTTGGGCATTTACTAGCCAGGTCTGTCCCCATTCCTCCGCACAGCATCATTCAAAAGCATCATACTTTTATCTTTTATTGCATCGATGGTAGGCTACCGCTCAAAAAAAGTTTCAACATGAACCTTTTTCACTGTACAACCAGGATTTCATTAGAGCCCTCTTTTCTCACCCTGAAACCATGGTGGTAATGAATGGCTCATTGGCAAGATGTTAACCATGTGAGAGTGAGAGCGGATGGCTCCATCAATAACATGCTAACCCCGACCCTGTATCCGCAACAGCAACAGCAACTCAGCGGTTGAAAGTTTTCGGCAGTGGTGAAAGGTCAAAGCTTTGATGTTGATGGTTGATGGAGTTGTACAATAGCTACAGTGCTGGCGTGTTCATTGTGCTTACTTTAACTTTAGCCTTTAGCTTGAATTGGTTTCACTAGGTAACTTAACACGAAAATAAAGACACACATCATCAGCTTTCGATTGCAAAGAGAAGAATTCATTTTTTTTTCAAAATCACAGCTCGAAGAAGATATAGACTGTTCAGAAACACCCTTGTGAATAGTATGTGTCTGGTTGCCAAATTTGTCGAGCTATGGCCCGGCCGGTTCTTGGTGAAGACTAAAAAACTCATTTTTTTCACGTACGCTCTCTAACTTCTTCACGTGAAAACTTGGACCCTTTGGCCTCCATCCACGCTCCACACGATGCATTTCGAGCTGTCCGCAGTGATGACTCAAATGACAATGATATTAGTAATGGGGAGGAAGAAAAGCTGCTGCCATCCACTTGTAACTTTGGTCCTATCACGAATTGTTGGAGTTGAGCCATTTTCATTTTCCACTCACGCCCAAACCCAAATGAAACATGCCAAAATGTTTGGGCCACGGCAAGACGTGATGGCAAGACGTGATGGCAAGACGTGTGCCTCCCGACACAATGAATTATCAATCTTGTGGGATCTTTGATTTTTTGATAGAAATGATAGTTATCTTAAAAGGCATTGACCTGCGTCCTTGATCTTGATTGGTTGAAGATTCGAGATAAGAGAGCGTAGAGATGAAACAAACGGTAGAGGAGATAGCAGACAGCACCATCACCCTCTTCATCTTTCACCTCGGCTCAAACTTCATTGTAAACTCAATTGAACCATCAAGTCTTGTGTAATGAATAGACGGCCTTTAGGCCAACAAAGCATCAACAGGAAAATGACACCCACCGTCATTTGCACCCTCGTTCTTAAAGAATGAGTTCAAATCCATCGTGGAATCATCTGGCATAGAAAATAACAAGGCCATCAATAGTCTGTCTAGTGATGCTCTTTGCCGTGTCGTTACTAATAATTCTGATTCTAGCACATGTGCTGAGACGGGATAGACAGCTCCTGTCAGCAAGCCGGCGTTGAAGAGGCCATCATCAGACTCGGGAGAATCGGTAACTATTATTGAACACAGAAAGATGAATTGATCAAACATCGCAAAAGTCTCGTCAAAGCGGAGGCATGTTACTTTATGATCCAGATCATTTGACGCTGTCAGTTTCATGCACGATAAAGGCCGTGCAGCCCCCCTAAATTGTCAAAATTTGAGGGTGCGCGATCAAAAATCAAAGAAAATAGGGCCGAATCGTCAACCAATCAATTGCCATAACACTGAGGTTTGGGCTTTTGTCGCCAATATTTTTCTCTAGCTTTCACCGTGTTATTTTCTACAGAAAGGAATCAGTATGTTTTGCGTAGAAGCAAGTAACGCACAGTGCCACAGCGCGGCAACTCACCACTACTAGGCACTTACAAGCATGTCGTCCGATCACTCGGACCATGGCCGACAGCCTCCAATTAGTGGTCCAAACCCTCTCAAACCCAACCACCACGATCACGAACGTCTTCGCGACAGGTGATGGCGCTGATGGCGTCAATGCAGCACTCATTTGCAGCACAAGTTGCCCACAAGTGCCTGGACTCGGACGATGGGAAGACAAGACAAATCGCCTCCGGATGCAGCAATAGGGCTGAGAAAGCCACAGGATTGCACGAAGCCAATACAACAATCAATCAGGAAGGGGGGAAGGGGTCACAGTCACACGGGGTGGGAAATGTAATCAATACGTCACAAACAACTGGAATGTAGGGAATCATGGCGAAAAACACAACGATTATTCATGCATTACATATTACATGTAGCATAATCATATAAAATTAAAGTATATGATAAATTATATTATTCACTTCATTAAAGTATAATTTAGATTTATGATATATTGTTGCGTGTAATTTAAATTAAGTTGGTGTTCGTGTCGCTTGAACAAATAATGATTTGTCATATAATACTATTATTATTTTAGTGTTGGTAGAACTGTCATCAAACCATATTTGATAGTGCACTTATGTTCAAAATTAGTTACTAATAATCACGTTGATTGTTGTGTCGATTGAATTTTGATACTACCGAACTTGCGTTGTTGTGTACTGAATCTTCTAGTACAATGATATATCCTCTTATCTTTGTGTCACTTTTGGTCGTGAGGTGGTCCATCTACCTCAAACCCGCTCATCCCATCTGGCTGATTGTTGTTTTGTTTTTGCTTTGTGCTGTATGCTATGAACGATGTGTAAGTGAGGACGGAAGTTGCATGTTTTATGTCATCCAATGGTAGTTGTTCATCACGTTATGTTTGGCAGCAAACTATCACACATCGCAGTCAATATTCTTGTGTATGTGACGTTTCAAAGAGCAAGATATAGGACACATCATTACGGTTGATCAGTCAGTACTTACGGGGACGAGCCAGCATGAGTTCCGCCGAGGTTTCATCCACAACAGCAGGCTGTTGATACGGATAAGATAATATTGCACGATGATGTGTGAGAATTGCTGTACCTTTTTTCGACGACGAGAAGGATGGGGCCTGCAGAATACTTGAGTCCTGCAGTTTTCAATCGCAACTGGATGGATATGTGTTGGAGTAACTTGTAAAAACTGCGGGACTGAGCATGCCTGGGGGTGTAATGAACTGATTTGCCGCAACATGGTTGATTGGTTTATTTCGGCGGTTGCTTAAATTGAACAACGAGAGCGTGAGTGAGAATATCGAACGATTGGGGGTAACTTTTAATGTTGATTATTGTTTTTATGAAAGATACCAATACCAAACGCGTCCGTTGAGCACTGCTTCATTTATGATTCCTAAAGAAACTACCGTAGTTCACACATTAATCCGCTCCCCTGAACTCCCAGAGCGGGACTTTGATTTGTGTTCTTAATGTGTGATTATTTGTATTGCACAGTACATTATACATAGGAATTGGTACATATAAACTCCAGAGCGGGGCTTAATGTGTGAGCAAATCTGGATCAAGGGCCAGAGCGGGCTTAATGTGTGAGCGGATTATTGTGTGAACTACCATTCTGTTCTTTAAGATTTACTCATACTATTAACGTGTAAAAATATTTTAAATAAGCCGATTGACCGTTCAATCGTCCGTTAGATCGCGCATCGTCTACGTTTATTTTTAAATCTAACTTTTGGCTGGTTGAGTGATCCAGAACGTCCT
>JALLPH010000709.1:0-15655 GCA_036939855.1 Cyclotella choctawhatcheeana
ATACTGATGTACCAACAGCTGGGGAGGATTATACTGCTGTTCCAACTGAAGGAGAGGATTATACCGCCGTTCCAACTGAAGAAGAGGATTACACTGCCGTTCCGACTGAGGGAGAGGATTATACTGCCGTTCCGACTGAAGGAGAGGCGGCAGATGTTACGTATGCATCTACAGAATTTGGTGATAATGATTCAAATGGTGCAGATCCTGCTGTAGATGGCAGTGCTTTCAATGTCGCTGCTGTGATCAGAGAAAGTAACAGTGCTTCGGAGCATGGTTTTGTTAAACTAGCTATGGTTGCTCCTCTTGGGGCCATAGTCTACATGCTCTGAGTTTCGTGGTAACAAAAAAAAATGTATGGCTGGCTTTGTATGAGATCCTAGTTTAAACTTGATGCAATGTGTTGAGGATTCGCACGCGCCAAATGATGTTCACATCAACGTTAACTGCTTCTGTAATTGTTCATATGAAAGAAATTTAACAAGTAACAATAGGTATTAGGTTATATATGTATGTCATTGGCCAGCCAATCCATAATTGACGAAGAATAGTACCATAGAAAGCTAATTAATGATTGCTCAGTATTATGAACTGCGTTCACATGTTGAATAATAAACATGGATAGAAGAAAAAGATTGAATCCGACAAGCGCAAGTCTTGGCTGCTAGATGGCTCTTATGAGGACTGCGTTGTATTCTGAATCTCTTCACAAAGATCTACAAGCTATAAAAGGAATAAAAGATGACAATTAAAAGTGCACTCATCTTGAATAAACTTGCACCAGAAGTACCTTTTTCGGCACCATCAACTGATATATCAGTTGTTTCTGCTGTCCCTTCCTCTTTCTTAGTGATAGCTAAATCTTCTTCTTCAGCTGAAACTTTGATCGTCTCTTCCGTTGATTCGATCGTAGCAACGATAGATTCGGCTGCCTGAACTTCAGCATACGGGGCAGGAGAAAACAAGTCTGGTGCCATGGGAGATTTACTTGTTGTAGAAGGAACGCCAACGTCGCTTGAAGTTAAGTCTACCGAGACAGATGGTGCAGGCGTGGCATTGTCTCGGCCTTCAGTGGCACCAGATGAGGTTGTGACAGCTAATGATGGAGACGCTGTGATAGGTGCAGATGAAACAGGAGGCGCGGTGGTTAACAAATCCATCCCAAAGTTGCCTCTCGTCGCGCCATGATACGACAGTTCATTCGTCGATCCTGTAGCCCAGATGAACCTATTGATGAAATCATTTGGAATGATGCCATACTTGTCTTCAAACAAATATTTGGTAAATGACATGGTAGTTCTTCCCTCGGCATCCTGAGTAACACTTGTATCCATCAATGTTTGATCCGCTTCGTTCATCATTGTAATCGCATCAACACTTTTACCGAATAAGATGTATTTCTTAACTGTGTTGTCTGCGGGCACACCAATGACGGCTTCGGCACCAATCATTTTTTCCGTGGGACTTATGCCAAAGCCTATCCATCCCGTTGTGAATGATTCGAAACGTGCGCAAAGTATGGAGCCGTCTGTAATATTGGATTCGTTGAGTACAATGTCAAAGAACATGGTGAGTTCATCGTTAATTGAGAATGTGTGGCCCAGTGGATCTGGACAGGACAGTTTAGAATGGGTAAGGACGGGAAGGAGGAGAGAGAGGTGCAGTTTCATATTCTATTGTTTGCAATGATACTGTGCGCACTAGCATTGGTCGACGGCTTTATCTCGGCGGAAGTATCTCTGATGTCGAGCTAAAGACTACTACGGAACGAGGGACATGAGATTAGCTGTGGTGAGACATGACGGTAGGCGCCATTTATGTGAGTCCTCCCACGAATAAGCTCATTTTGACAGGACAGGTATAAACTAACATAAATCATAACAGTTACCCATGTGTCGAATGGAATCTTACCAAATCTCTCTTCTTTTCTCGGGAGCTAGATAGAGAACAGAACGCCAATGTTATGGTATATGATGACGAGGAGTTGAGCTGGCAAGCTAGTCTAGAAGCGGAGTGCCCAGGAAGTCTTCTTTCGATCATTGCTGCAATCTTCGCCAACATATTAATTCAACAAATCGACAAAAGTCAAGACCATGAAGCTCTTTGCCCTGCTTGCCCTAACTCTCTACAGCCAAACTAATGGCCTCTCCTGCCCTCCGGAGCTTACCCAGTCCGAATCCATCAACTCTGCAATAACTATGTACTATGCAGTCGTCACATCGAGCTCAGAACCAGATATCATGTGTGCACGTATCGAATCTTCCTTGGAATCGTGGGTTGGGTTTGGAATATCTCCTACCGGAATGATGATTGGAGCAGAAGCTGTGATTGGTCTTCCGGATGATGGAACCGTGCTCAAGTACGAATTGACCGGCAAGTCTACGTCTCTCGTGGTTCCCATGTCAGATGATAAGCAAACTTTGATTGATACCAGTATTACTCAAGAGGGTGGGATGACTGTTATGAGCTTCACAAAGATTTTGGATGAGGATCAGTATGAGATTGTAGTTGGACCAAATACTTTTATCTTCGCTCTTGGTTTTTCTAATAGTTTGGGCTATCATGCTGACCGTGGAGTCTTCTCTGTGGATCTTGTTGCAGAGGAGGAGACTGTGACTACCTCTTCCGAATTGGCATCCACAACTACCACAACTGCTGAAGAGACCACATTGTTGCCATCCACAACTGGTGCAGAGACTACCACAGAATTAGCTTCCACGACTTCTACAACTGTTGGAGAGGCTTCCACAACTATTACAACTGCCGAAGAGACTACCACAGTGTTGCCATCCACAACTGCTGCAGATACTACCACCGTTTCATTCGAATCTTGGCTTGAAGATGATAACATGACCTATGCTCCTTCACCTGCTGGAACTGATGACATTGGGCTGACCTATTCTCCAACAGCAGATGAAGGAGCAAAAGTCACGTATGCACCTAGCTCTTTTGGAACTTCTTCAGTTGGGGTGTCTATCACGCCTAGTCCATCTGTTGTTGAATCTGAGCCTGCATTGCGCACAGCTGAGCCTACTCTTGCCTCAGATGGAATGGCTGATGACAATGAAACTGAAGCTGTTATCCAATGGACAAACACTAGTGCCTCTGACTTTGCTCCTGATGCCACTATTGAAGAGTCTATGAATGCTACCACGCCATCAACTACTACATCTACCGAAACTGAAGTTCAGCCTGAAGAGGAAAGTGAGTCTGCTGAAGGTAGCGCATCTTTGGAAGAAAGTGAAGCACGCGAAGAGGGTGAAAATGCGGCTACCATGTCAGTTCATTTAGTAGGAAGTGTTGCCCTTGGCATAATGACTGCCTTCGCTATAGTCTAGGGTTTAGCAGTGTAAATTTTGAAGCAATTGTCGGTAAAAGTATTTTATGTGGTAAATGTTGTGGTAAAGAAAAGATGGATAGTTCGTACAATGTATCTAAAAAATAATGATTCCTTAACAATTTTTCACCACATATGTTGTGTAAGCTAGTAAACTGTTAGTTTGACTCTGCTAAACGTGGCTATTGCATAGGTGGAGGAGGTGGCGGCGGTGGTGGAGGCATCATTTGGTTTTGCTGCTGATAAGCGTAATTCGCCATTGGTGGCGGCGGTGGAGGCGGCATCTGCATGGTTTGCTGAGCATAAGTCATTTGCATACTTTGCTGAGCATAATTTTGTTGGGGTGGCATGGGAGGTGGCGGTAATGGAGGTGGGATTGGTGGTGGAGGAGGCATTGAGTTGGCTGTATACAAGGTCCAAACAGCGGTGTATTCGAACAAATAAGAACGCATAATGAATAGACTAAAGCCAACAAAAAAGCCAAAATTAGACTTACCAGGTGGAGCAGGCTGTTGGGTTTGCCCAGCGCTTGTAGCAAACATCGTATTCGCAACCTTTTGAACTCCCCTTTCGCCAAGCAAACCTGTCTTTGTTGCAAGAAACGTCCTGTGAGGATTAGCCGCAGCCAACATTCGTTCTGCCCGACTTCCATGTCTCTCCGGCATCCCACCCGGTCCCTTCCCACCCTCTGCTACCTCACCGCCCTCCGTAGATCCCTTTTTAAAAGCGTATTGCACAGTAATCTGCCGATTGCACAAATACTGATTATGCATACATTCAATCGCCAAATCACTAGCCTCAAAACTATCATAACTGACAAACCCAAATCCCTTGCTCTGATTTGTCATGTCATCCCTCATAATCTTGGGTGGTCTAACAATGGTCCCAAATGCCGAAAAGGTATCGTACAATAATTTATCGTCCACATCATTCGGGTCTAAATTCCCAATGAATAAATTAGCACCCACATCCAAGCTAGATCCCGTTCCCGTCTTTTTATCTAAACTGCTCTTGCTAACACGCAACGGTCGTCCATATAACTTCACCATGGTCATTATGGTGATGGCATAATCGGCATCGATGACATCTAGAAATTCGATGAAACCATATCCGCCATGGAGTCCCGTTAATTTATCCTTGGGCATATGAACGTTGGTGACGCGTCCTATTTGGGTGAAAAGTTCGACTAGGAGGTCTTCGGTTACTTGGGGGTCGAGGTTGCCAACATAGCATGTTGCTTCTTGGTTGCGATGTTCAATTGTCGAGAGAGTTGACGCCATGTTGTTATTTTTATGTTTTTAGAGATCTATGTATCTATCTAGTGAGAGGAGGAATGAGGGAGAGGAGAGTTGAGAGTTGAAGTTGAGAGAGTTAACTAGTTCGGTAGATTTTCTACCTACAATAACAACTTGAATGATAATTAAGAGGAAGTCATCATGCTTTTGCGCCGAGATCGAAGATTAAAGATGATGTTCTCCAACAATGAAGTGAAATCCAATCAGGTCATTGCATACCAGGTAATCATTTTCAGCACAAAAGGACATGCGAGTTGAATGGGGATGAGGTGATGACAAATGACAATTCTACTCTTCTACTTCTGCTTCTCGTCGTGTGCGATATGCACATTGCAATTGCAAAGAACTTTGAGCCTTTGAGCTTGACCTAAAGAACATATCCCTGATAAGAAGTATGCTGACCTTTTTCAGAACACACTCACCAAAGCCAAAGCCAGTATAATGTGGAATGATTTGTTGCGCATGGCTTTCTAAATCTAAATTTGTCTGGGGCCACCTCCTCCTCCACACTCTTTTGCGGAAACACAGCACAGCACATTGTCTCAAAATCTACCTTGTCTACACTCCCCATCCCAATACAAAATACAAACACTAGAATCTTCGACCTTGGAATAAGGCAGGATAGAGTATGAGTTGATATGACCAAGAGGTAATTCCCTATAGGTAATTCCCAAAGCATGATCAGATAGCTTTTTTCCTCTATCTAAATGCATCCAAATGGTATTTTTGAGTAAATTTGGCTCTCATACCTTGATTAGAACATTCATGAAAGGATGAATGACCCTTCTTCAGGAGCTGTGTATCTTTTTCGTAAGTGTACTTAAATAATCCCATGTTGTAAGAGGGTATCAAACCTTCTAGCTAACAGTAACAGCTAACCTTCACACAAAATCCAGATCACATTTTGAGGAGCAGATAATGTTTAGGGCATGACACGCTACTTGTCATGGTCATAACCATTCTGGAAGAAAAATTCCAACCTGAACCTTATTTGACCATTCATAATACTCATAATGAGATGAGACATTATAACAGCTACGCTGCTGCTTGGTGTGAGAGGGCGGGATAGTGCTCAGTTTGAAATGAATAGGCCAATTATCAAAATATCATACCCGCCCATGACTAAAAAGTCAGCTTATGGTGACCATTGTGGAAAATAAATTCGAATCTGAAAATTGTCTAACCATTCATTATAATTATACTCATACAGTTGTCCGGACGGTCTGATCTGGTCTTGGGGCGCTCTTTAGTACAAAATCTACGTGTGACGTATGCAACAATAATTAAGTATTAATTAAGTATTAGGCGTATGCAACAATAATTAAGTAATAGGCCCAGCAGGCTTTTCAGTGTTCCTTTTTGTTCTATTTAGTTGATTTAGATCTACCGCTACCGTATCTCAGCTCTTCTCTCACTTCGCTCCTTCTCCCCCTGCCCCTGCGCCATTGGAACAGTCAAGCTGCTGTGATATTGGCAAACAGGTCAAATAATGCTCATTCTTGGTTTGAAATGACATGATAAATAGTTGAAATCATTCTGATCCATGACTCAAAAGTCAGCTTGTGGTGCTGACCATTGTGGAAAATAAATTCCAATCTGAACCTTGTCTTCTGATCAATCATTATACTCATAATGAGACATTGGAACAGTCAAGCTGCTGTGACATTGGCATTTGGAATGTAGGTCAAATAATGCTCATTCTCGGTTTGAGTTGTTAGGGTCAATCATCAAAATCATTCCCCAACAGCATGACTCATAAGTCAGCTTGTGGCGACGGACAATAAATTCCAATCTGAACTTTGTGTAATGAGAAATAAGAAATGAGACATTGGTATTGGTGTATAGATCATAAATCTTGTGCTGATTCTATGCCTTGGTTCCTCAAACTAAATATTTCTGTATTCATGAATCAAAAACTATTATCTTTTTTACCTGTCCAATCTCTCTCTTGTACTCTAGTGATGATAAACTAAAATTTTTATGTACATTTACATTGATTTACACAAATTTACAAGTGACTTTTAACAAGTGAGCATGCAAATTGCGCAGCAAGGAGGAACAATAAAATTTAAAATTTCCCCCGACAACATCTCTCTTGTACTCTCATAAGCCTATAAATTGTGTTGTTAAGACAATTCCATGTTGAAGATAAAAATGTGGCATGTGGCTGGTTGAAGAGATGACTCCAACTTCAGGTTTTTCACAATGTATAAAAGATTCATGAATATATTACAAACCTTTATGACTGAGTATGTAGGAATAAAGGACAAATATTATGATGCCAACAATCAAGCATTAACTCTGATTTATTATGTGCCACAATCAAACCAAAACTGCATGCAATGATGAATAGACTTCTTGATAGGTTACCAGATCTCATTAAATAAGTAGCAGATGAAGGTTGAGTTACTTGAGAAAATGAGTAACATTCCATTCTTGCTATTGCAAATTGCTTGTTGAAAGAAGACATGCTGCAAAGAATTTCACAAAAGCTATTATAGTAAATACCTGATCGAGAATTTCATAATGTCAGAACTGACTTCTGGTAAACACATTTCTCAGTCTACTTCTGCCTAAGAAGATACTGTTAGTTCAAGATCTTCATTATTTGGTGGTCGTTCCTCGACCTGGGCATCTTCATCTGCAGAAGAATCCTCAACAGGTGTCTTGTCTTTTTTCCTTTGCATCCTGTTGTACATAGTACCTCCCACAATCAAACCAGTCCACAAACCAGTCCATACAATATAAAAAAATACAACTCCTGTAGGTTTGACAGAACTATTATACCTCAAACAGTATAAAGACAATCCGGTATACATTTGCCAGGCCCCAAAAAGATATACCATGATGCCCAAAATACTATGAGCAAGTTCCCAGCGCTGCCTTGTTAGTGATTTTTCGATGTTTGTGTTTGTTCTTGGACGACGTATTCCACCTGCTACTTGAAATGTTGCAAGCAAGAATATTGCTAATCCCATCTATATGCATTGAAAGTAATGTTGTGAATAATTGAAACATATATGAAGCATTAGCAATTTCAATTTAAGTATACCTTGTTGTGAGCATGATACCAATTAAGAGAACCTTCTTTTTTGATAGTTGATACCGCCAGACAGAACACAACGAAAGTAAAGAAGTAGTTAAGGGAGTTGCAACCGAGATGTATGTAGAACCACCACTCCGTAAGCTTCTTGTCGAAATCTCTATAGATTGCAGAGGTAATAGCCACAGGTGCGCATATTCCCCAAGCAATGAAAGCGAGAATACCATGAGCCAGCCACTTTGATTGATAACTAGAGATGCTTTCACTCATTGTCATCTTAGCTGCTGTTGATTCGCTACTTTCTCCAGTTCCTAAACCAATCACTTCATACACCCCTCTATTGGACCCATGGTATTTCATCTCATTTTCACCATCTTTTCCATGAGACCAAATGAATGACGATGATCCAGACAAACTAATCCCGGCAGGTTCTGTATCTAAAGGTGACTCTACGCCCAAACTCTCAAATGTGGTTGTGAATTCCATGATTGTTTGCTCGTTGATGAAGTCAACGGTAGCATCTTCCAAGACAATATTGGACCGGGAGATTAGCGATTGATCTTTTCCATTTAAGTAATATGATTTTGGTTCCGATAATCCAGGCTCTCCACTGTTAAAACAACGCAGAGGATCAATCTTTTCGACTCAATTTGGCACATTGATCAACATATACCATCGACAATTAAACTTACATAACCACGTGACTTCCAATCATCCCCCCATTTCCACTCACTCCGAACCCAACCCATGAGTAGGCATCCAGCACCAGCTGCACCGTAATCTTGCAGTCGGCACACTTTTCGGCATCAGTGTTGCCATCTGGGATAGAGACTTTGTATCGTTTGATAAGTTCATCTGAAAGACTGAGTTGGCAAAAAGCGCGGGTGCAGTCTATCTCTTCTTGTTGGTTGGAGGAAGAATGACAGCTGCAGCCATGAATGTTGTAGAGGGCGGCGAGAAGTGCGGTGTGGAAGAAAGACGGCGCCATGATGTTGAGAAATAATACCACAATATGAAGAAGCCACCACGAGCCACGAGCCACGAGCCACAAATGGACGACGATGACAAAGCATATGGGGTAAACGGGAAGTGCGGGGGTTTTGGGTTTTGGAAGATAAGAGGTTGTTCGAAGTTACCTATGAAGAACGGCTCAGTCGCATGACCAATTAAAGGTAAGATATTTTTATCTAGATGTCATTGGCATTGGCCTAAAAAAAGCATGCATAGAAGACATCAAACATCAGGACTACCATATCAAATCAGAAACCGAAACAAACAGCCGCCACCAAACCTCAAACCAACCAATGAACAATCCAGTCTGTGCATACTCTCTCGTCAAAGAAGGAACACCCGATGAGTTCCTTAATTATGATGGCTCAGCCTTGCAACGATGCTCGCGCTGCAAGGGTGTTTGGTAAGTGAACATTCACATCACATTGTGTCCAATGAAACCGGATGAAACATTCCAACTCTCCTTCATTTTAATATCAATTTTACACCAGGTACGCCGACAGAGAGGGGCAGTCAAAGCAATGGAAGATCCATAAGAAATGCTGTAAATTGATTGATGATGAGACCATTGCAAACATTTCGAAGCGTTCTCTCAATAGAATCAACGAGGATGTAAAAGAAATTGTTTGTTATCCGACTGGTAGCCCTGAGCTCTATTACATCTTAAAGCGTCTGAGACAGCTTTATGATGAAAAAGCTGACGATTCTTCGGAGTCCGCATATATTCTCCATTCGGTGGCGCGTGGTCTCATCATGCATCCCAGTGATACTCTAATGCTGTCGATGGTTGCTAGTCCTCACATGGCGAATTTTTTGTTTGGTGATGAAGAAGATCTGCTCAATGAAAAGACGAGGCTAGTTAAATTACAACTTGCAAAGACGAACGGACGACCTACGGAAGAATATATTGAGGCCATCGAAGATGTGGAAGCTAGAGAGGAGTTGAGGAAAATTTGCGATACATATGATGAACTAGACTCGTCTTGGGGCGAACCAAGCTCCATGAGTTTTTGCTACACTTACTTCAACCTGATTGTAGCGTGTGCCATCCACTGTCAACGCTCTCACTCTTCTGTTCATGATGGACTTGGTCGTTTGCGTGGGGGTGACCCAAGGAGCAAGTCACCCGTTAGTCTCATGGCAACAGCTGCTCTAAGAAGAGCAATGGAGTTATGGACCAACAAACATGTACTTGCGTCATGTGGAGATGCCATGGCTCCGGCAGCCTCTTTGGCAATGACCGCTGTTCAACATTACGAGAAGCTAGGCATTCTTGGTGGTCCTACTTGTAGAGAATACGAGATTGTCCCAGGGCTTCAATTTGATAGTGCAGTCATTACTTGCATTGGGGAATTGCTGGAGAGGGCTGGAAGTAGACAATACTCAGGCAAGTTGCTGAAAGATATGGGTGAAAAGGTCGAACAATTTTCGTTTGCTTGGAATGAATTGCCTATTGATAGGCGTGCTGCTGTTGCTTTGGCAATTGTTAAATACATTATGGAAGATGATGGTGACGATGACGACGATTTTGGCATGGGATTTAGTAATATTGAAATGCCATCTGCATCTGTCAACAAAATCTTCCAAGTAATGTGTGCTGCAAGTGATCCAAAACTCCGAAAGGATGTTTTACACAAAGCGGCCGACGATGGGGAATATATTGGTCCTGATGCTGCAGGGCAAAATGTTCAGACGAGAGCATTCATATATTATTTGATTAGAGCTGATATGCCGTCCGATGAGTGGCAAATTCTTGATGCCGTAAAGTTAGCAAAAGATTTCTCTGCGCTGCCATACATTGGTAGAGCTCCAGATGATGAAAAGGTTAAGGAAAAGGATGAGTGCCTGCGTCTATCTCGTGGAGACAAGTTGCACAATGAGATAAATGAAATGCTGAAAGGGATCAAAAAGTGAAGAACTTTGAACCTTCCAGCTTTGCACACTGGTGATAAGCCCACATACAATCTAACCTGGGTCAAATTAACAATATTGAATTCATACTGCTTTAATGCTGTTTTTAACCAGTTCAGAAGTAGTCACCGTACAAGCAGCCCGCCCATTCCCGTATCAATACAGAGCAATATCTAAGGACATTTCCTGAATGCTACTTATCATCTCATTGATCCCAACAACTTGTGCAACATCATTGGCTTGCTAACAATTGAAATTATGACAGTAAAGCGTACTAATAAGAACTCATATTGCTCAATTGATGCATTTACAATTTTTTACAACTAATACGACAGAGTACCTCATGGGCGTAGCAGTTTTCAGCACAATAAAATATCTCGGTACTCTGAATGTCAACACAAAGTAATAGGAGCACATCTTATGCACAAACTTACTGCTCCTTCAAAATTTCATCAATTGCATCAGGAAGCATGGAAAACATTGATACCCGCATGTCAACCTTGTCTTCTGCCGCTTTGTTCATGGCCTCCCTGTTGGCAAGCTCCTCAGCTGAGGCAGTGGACCACATGGGAATAGTAGGGTTCTCACCAAACCTAAGCTTGGCAGACTGACCATACTCTTCATCCAAGTCCAATAGAATAGTCTTCGCACCACAAGAGGCACTACCACCCACATCATAAGCCAAGTCATCACCAATATGGATCCAAACTGGCTCACCTCCATCCATTTCATTGACTGAATTCTTCAACTCATTAGTACTCTCGGCAAGCTCCTGATACTTATCATAAGCAGCCTTATAAATCCACTGAAGGCCAGCATTACCATCTACATTACCCAACTCTTTGAAGAACTCCATACGGCCTGCAGCATCATCCTCCCAACTCATGCAGAAGTCAAAATACGGAGCAAGGCTAAAGACCTGAAAAGCAGAAAGATGAGGGAAAAGTGTGGAAATAATTTATCCCGTGTAACTTCGAACATACCATGAGCATCGGGTTGGCTTTGCCATCTGTGACTGCTCCGATAATTACATTTGGATGTTCTTCTTTGATTTTCTGAAGGGCGGAGATTACATCTGGATAAAGATGACGTTCAGCAGAATGATGGCGTTCACGCTCCCAGGCTGAGTAGATCGACTCAACTACTGATGGAGACACTGCTTGTTTAGCCCACCTGCAAGCAATTGCATGAATGGTGAGATTTAATAGTTTCACATAATGACATTGGAGTTGGATGTGAAGAGTTCGAATAGAATAAAATTTATGACTCACTTCTTGGCGCTATCCTTCAACGGAGCAGTCAAACTTTCAACCTCAGTAGCCCAATCATCCGCACACTCCTTCAACTTCTTTTCATACAGCACTCTTCTCATCTCCTCTTTAATGGCCTGCAAACGGACTTCAGTGTGGGTCATACTCACACCATCATTACCTGCATCCTTACGAATCTTTTTCCCGACACTTACAATGGTCTCAGGATCGATAGAGTAGCCATAGCGTTCCATCGCCGCAGAGAATGCACGGTTAGCATCCGCTAGGACTGGTTCAATGGGATACAATGAGTCGTCTAGATCAAACGTGACTAATGCTAAGGTCTTGGTCTTTGTATTGCTCGATCGGTAGGAGGCAGGTGATGTTTCAGGCATTGCGGTTGCCGATGCAAGTCGAAGAGAGAGAACTGATTTCGGTGGAGGCGTGAACCGCATTGACGACATGTTAAGTGAGAATGCCTCCACATCATAATTACTTGTGAAGAGAGCTACTGTTACTGAGAGGAGTCTTGAAGTGAATATCATTTGCAGACGAAGATGATATGTAGAGATTGATCAAGATTGATTGAATATTTTACTTTGTGTTGATCAACAGAATAATAAAAATGAAGGATGCTGATGCGCCCAGGGCCCAGGATGTCATGCTGTCATGGTTTTCCACTCTTTTTTGTACGCCCAACGCAAGCATCTGTCAGGTCACACAGAACAATCGAAACCGAACTTCTTGGCGGACAATATTAATATTAAGAGATAAGCCAAGTCAGCCGGAAAAAGGGGTTTAGAAAGGTTTAGGGAATTTTAGTATTATTAATATTTTTACGTTGAAAAATATGTCCTAAACAGTTTGGAGACATTCCACTGAAAGAACTCTAAATGCCTCCTCATCGCACCTCTGGGGCCCCGTGATGACTCATATGACGTCAATTATGACGTCACAGGAAGGCTACTTATATAATTATCTAGGATGGTACTGTTCCCCCTTCAAGTTTCTTGGTACTTGAACTTTGGGTTTAATCTTAGGCCTAACTTTAACCATTGTTTAAGAGTGTCTGGTCCCAAAGTTTGGGAGTAGGAGTACCGTGCTTCTCATAAGCTGTCTAGTTACCCTCTAATACCTACAAATACTGTAAATGGCCTAGATAAATGGCCATATCTGGATACGGGACTTTCCACGCTCCTCAACACAACAAGACTCCTGCCTCCCTCTCCCATCAACAAACACAACAAGAAGACACAACACCATCAATAGTTCCGCCGCTGCTCCAAAGCATTGAGATCTACTGTTCTCTGTTCTTCTAGTGCCACAGATGTCAGTTCTTGTGCAGGAGATGATTGAAGCGTATATTCCTGTCGATGATGACGGTTCTGACACCACCCGCAAGAGAGTAACAGAGGAGTTTATGGCATGTCAATAGATTGGTTATTGCATTGACTTTATTCAATTTCCTAACAACATACATCTATTGAACCATAACCATACTCAAACAGGCAAATGGACACATATCTTTGGACAGCCTTTACCTGAAGCTGATAACTTTGAGCAACTGGAGGCGAACAATAAAGCATTTGGTGTCAAGTTTGTCAAACAGCATGCTGAAAACAGTGGCAATGTTGCATCCAGGCTGCGTTGGTTTGAGACTTTCGCTGCGCACTCCGAGTTGTATCAGCTCATTGCAAAACCTCTCATTTAATGCGGACAGTCGGATCAATTGATGTTGAACGCAGGGTCAAGCCGTTGAAAGACACTATTCTGACGAAGAAGAGAAACAGACAAAGCCGCTGTACTCTACCGTGCACGCGAGAATCTCAATCACATTATGAATGCGAAGAAGATTCGTCTGGGTGTAAGAGTATTACTGATTCAATCAATTGAATGGGATTGATTTCTTATTGGTGTAGTATTTGTATTTAGGTTCATATGGTATTGGCTTGGAGTGTTTATTGTGAATGTCTTGCATCCACACGCTACAGAAAATTCCACAAATATCTTACCTATAATGATATATACTGTAAATAATAAAGTGTTAATGATTATAGTGCCATAGAAGGTCTAACTAACTCCGCGCAGATATATCTTACCTCTCTCAGATTTCGCTAAGACTGAGAGACATGAGAGAAAATTTTCACCCAAGACATAATTCGACCTTGCGTAAACGATCAAATTAAGCACCAAAGCATAAAAAGAGGTCAGATGTGATCTGGCTCATACTTTTTACATTTGAACGTTCAGAATCATTGTAAGCAATACTTCATTATCAGTAAGCTTTTACAATACAATTATCATGGACAGAGGCTAAAATCAAGACTTCTGCAACACTTTTTTGTACCCCGACTTGACTTTTGCAACTGAAGAATGAAGAAGTCAATACAAATAAATCCAAGAAAAGAAGGAAGATAGCCCAGCAGGTACAATCCTACCACAGAATGGGACAACGAAATACGACGGCCTCCCTCAGAGGCAAAGGACCCCATCCTTATCTAAGTTCGGCGCCTGCATTATTGTTGTGTTCAATGTTGTAAAATCATAATCATTGACTTGTTAGATTAGTTTGCACAGTATTAAATGAAAAAACACAAACATAATATTAACTCACTCATAACAAGCCTTCGTCAACCGTGCCGTCTTATCTTTTTCTTCAACATCATTCCTCTACAATATTATAACATCGTGCTGCCTTAGACTTCCCCAACCACAATACCAAACGGTTCTATTTCATACCTTGGCACTGCGGCATGCATCATTTCGACGACGCAGCCAGCATGATTCCACCCACAAAACGCTGGATCCAACCACAAAACGCTGGAGATGGCGAATTCGGCCTTGTCGTTGACAACGATTGTCCCCCACCCACCACCCACACATGTGATCTCTTGGACTCTATCAATTTGAGGCGACCTGTATTTTGAAAGGGAGGGTCAGTTACTACAATGAAGAAGTTTGTGCAAATTCTTGCACGGTTATTCTTATTGAAAAAAATCATCTTACCTCTTACCTCGCACGTCAATGACACACAACAACTATCACTTGCTTCTGCATGCGATCTTGCTGGAGTAGGCGCTACGAGTCCGAGGCGGCAGGGGGAGGCTCGTCACATTGGCCGAGGCAGGGAGTTCCAGTTCATCTCTTCATCGGGGGTTCGTTTTCTTCCGGGATCAGCTGGAGGGTTTGCGTGTGCTGGGGGATCAGCAGCTGGGAGATTATTGGCTGCTGGAGGATCCGCGGCAGCAAATGCCTGCGCAAATGCAGCGTTGTTGGCAGCCTCCCTTTGGCGTTGGGACTGTTGATAGGGGGCGTCGCTGCGTACGTCGCATCATGGTTGAACGATTTTGGTTTTGCTTGTATTGTGTCACTTTGTGTGCTTAAAAGGTTGGATGAGAAGAGAGCGAGGTTTGTGGAATTTTAGGTGTAATGGACAGACCACCCTTCTTATTTTGTTAGCAAAAATTGGGTGGAATAATCCACGCCACGTGCCACAAAAGTGAGATTTCAGACACAATGAATCGGTCTTATTTTACGACTGTTTTTACTCGTCACTAGAAAATCCACACGCTGAGAAAATAAAAGCTCATTATGTGGAATTTTGTCAAAAATGTGTAAGATTCTTATGTGCAGGAGGTGATTAGTAATACGTCTGTGTTACAGCCTCATAGTTACTATTATACTAGTACTATATAGTATAAAAGTTTAAACCTAAGTTACCAAAGTTAGCAATGTTTAGATCCAAAGTTCATAGGGAGATGCCATAATTGTACACAAAGACACAATTACCACAATTGTATAAGTGCGA